>VSMD01016180.1:0-19911 GCA_008750895.1 Mirza zaza
CTCCTGGGCTCAAGCGATCCTCCTGCCTCAGCCTCCCGAGTAGCTGGGACTACAGGCATGCGCCACCATGCCCGGCTAATTTTTTCTATATATATTAGTTGGCCAATTAATTTCTTTCTATTTATAGTAGAGATGGGGTCTCGCTCTTGCTCAGGCTGGTTTCGAACTCCTGACCTCGAGCAATCTGCCCACCGCTGTGGCCTCCCAGAGTGCTAGGATTCCAGGCGGGAGCCACCTCCCTGGGCCACGTTTGTCTTTTGAATAGCGTGATATCTTGGGCTGGGCAGGCCAGGTGGCGGCTCACTCCTGTAATCCTGGCACTTTGGGCGTCCAAGGATGGAGAATTGCTTCAGGACAGGAGTTTGAGATCAACCTTGGCAATTGGGAGATCCCAATCTCTAAAAAAACTTTAAAAAATAGGCATGGCGTGGCGGCTCATGCCTGTAATGCTAGCACTATGGGAGGCCGAGGACGGAGGATCACTTGACACCAAGAGTTTGAGACCAGGTTGAGCAGGAGGGACACCCCGTCTCTACCAAAAATAGAAGAAAAAAATTAGCTGGACAACTAAAAATGGAAAAAGAAAATTAGTTGGGCTGATGGTGCTTGCCTGTAGTCCCTGCTACTTGGGAGGCTGAGGCAGGAGGATTGCTTGAGGCCAGGAGTTTGAGGTTGCTGTCAGCTAGGATGACACCACTGCACTATAGCCTAGGAGACAAGAGGAAGGCTCTGTCTCAAAAAAAAAAAAATTAAAAAAAAAAATGTAACTAGCTGGGGGTGATGGCATGCACCTGTAGTCCCAGTACATTGGGAGGAGGTTAGGGTGAAAGGATCACTTGAGCCCAGCAATTTGAGGTTGCAGTGATCTAGCTATGATGATGCTACTACAGTCCAACCTGAACAACAGTGAGACCCTGCCCCCCCCAAACAAATAAAATTGATAATAATATCTTGAGATATTAATAACATCTGGACACAGCTTTGCCCTGCTAAGGATGAAAACCATCGCTTTGAGCAGCGTCTTCCACTATGTGTATTACCCAGTCCGTTAGCCACTTAGAAGCCCTGTGGATTCTGAGATTGACAGTTGTGGTATCACAGTGCTTGTGTTCAAGTAACCCTTATTTTACTTGATAGCCCCAAAGTGCAATGGTAGTGATATGCTGGCAATTCAGATATGCCAGAGAGAAGCTATAAAGCGCTTTCATTAAGAAAAAACTAAAAGTTCTCAACTAATTAAGAAAAAAAAATTGTACACTGTGATTGCTAAAATGTACAGTAAGAACCAATCTTCTATTCCTCAAATTGTGAAGGAAAAAAAATGTCAGATTTTGCTGTCACAACTCAAATTTTATCATAGGTATGTATGTATAGGTAAAAACACAGAAGGTTCGGGCCCCCATGGGGTAAGTGAGAAGTGGAACTGTACAAGAAATTACCCACTGTGATACATGTAATTACACTGACCAATTTAAAAATGCCATTCACCTTGGTGTGAAAATATACATTATAAATAATGTGTTGTCCAATATATTTTAGATCTATTGTAATGAGATCAGATTACAAGGTTAATGGTATCTTCCTAGGGCCAAATTTCTGGTAGGAATGGTGAACCTAACATTTCCAAATAGTGTCTTTTAGCTAAATTGAGTGCTGCAAGGTTGTAAAACAATGGTTCTTAGTTCTTTTAGTCCAGTAGACTAGGCAAATATAAATGACTCCGTGGAATTTCAAGGTTCGAGAGTGAAAAATTCATTTTTATTGTGATGATGATATACACAATATAGCAAGCCTACTACTTTGAACATTGCAGAACCAAAAGTGAGCTATAAACAAGGAAATCATAGTGGCAAAACTATGTATCTAAACCTAGTACCATAGCTGAAAATCACAGTGCCCTCAAGAACTCTGTACTATGAATGTTGGCTTACTAGCAGTGGAGCATCAAATTAGATTGCTACTGGTGGAATAATATATATTTTTTTTCTATTTTTAGTTGTCTGGCTAATTTCTTTCTATTTATAGTAGAGACAGGGTCTGGCTCTTGCTCAGGCTGGTCTGGAACTCCTGAACTTAAGCAATCCTCCTGCCTTGGCCTCCCAGAGTGCTAGGATTACAGGTGTGAGCCACTGCACCCGGCCAGGTGGAATACTCTCTGAAAGGAAATATATAACCAATGCCACTAACACAAACTATGATCAATTACTAGTGAATTTCCATTATCATTGCTTGCTGCCTACGGGAAGTCACTAAACTTAGAGGTGCACAAAAGATGTGGAAGACACTACAGGTATCAGTAAATAGCCCCCTAATACCTCAAACAGTAGAAACAACAAACCATTGGGCTTCAACATCTTATCGTATTCCCTAAAAATTTAAGTATTTCCCTAATACCTAATGCTTAACAATCATACAATGCACTAATGACTATTAATGGAACAATCAGGTGGTAATGCTGTAAGGGAGCAATTTCTGATATGTACAATTCTTTTGTGAAAAGCACAACCATGTGGACAAATGTCTTACTAGAGATCATATTCATTACTTTGTGTCTGTAACACCAAATCTAATAATTCACTACAAAAATATAGAATTGACCATCACTTCAACAAGGCCCTCGCTTAAGATGATGATTAAACCTGACAAAGCTGATTGAATAAGAGTTACATATGCATAAATGTAATGACACAACAGAAAACCAGAGAATTACAGCACCGATGTAGAACTAAAAATATAAAACTTTGAAGGTCTCCACCAAATTTAATATATTCCTGGGTACACAGCACGGAGCCATTAAACTGTACCTCTAATGGAACTAATTTTCTAAATTACCATGAACTTCCAACCATATAAATTACCCAAATCCAACACTGCATGGAATTGAGTATTCTGGAATTACTGAATAGGCACCAATTGTCCAGAATTCAGTGACAAAACTAGAAAGGCCCAATCCATTACAAGCTAAGAAAACTGCACAGTATTATTCCACTTTCTGGGAGAAGAATAAATGGCCATGAGAAAATGTGAGCCAAGAGAACCAGGCACATATTTATGACCAACTTCACCTATATGTACTTTGGCCTGTCCAAGGTTTATCTGTAGTACAATGAGATTCTTATCCTGACCAAATTTTGATTCCAAACTTCAGACTTTACCTTACCAGGAAATCAGTGATACTGTGTAGATAAACTGACTAGAAAATTTCCAACTGATTCATTACCAAGTCCCTGAAAAAGCACCAAATATAAAATAAGCCAGAAAAATACGCCTTATAGGCCGGGCACAGTGGCTCATGCCTGTACTCCTAGCACTCTGGGAGGCCAAGGGGGATCGCTTGAGGTCAGGAGTTCAAATCCAGCCTGTGCAAGAGACCCCATCTCCACTAAAAATAGAAAGAAATTAATTTGACAACCACAGAGAAAAAAATGGGCTGGGCATTGTGGCGCATGGCTGTAGTCCCAGCTACTCGGGAGGCTGAGGCAGGAGGATTGCTTGAGTGCAGGAGTTTGAGGTTGCTGTGAGCTAGGCTAACACCAGGGCACTCTAGCCAGGGCATCAGAGTGAGACTCTGTTTCAAATTAAAAAAAAAAAGAGAAAAATATAAGACAAATACAGGGGGTGGAAAGGTTGTAAAATTACTTGCAAATGATAATGGTAATAAATCAAATATGGTTATGGAAAGTTCGGGCTAAAAAACCAGAGGCATATATACCTCTGTTTATATAGTGTTGGTTGCTCCAACAATTGTCTGTTATTCACTAGATGTTTTCTAATGTTGCTAATAGTCCTATACTAGGACGAATTGTCTTCATAAATTAATTTATAAAGGGCAATAGCATGAGGACAAAGTATTACCAAAGATTCATTGTCATAGGTACTTTGTGCAAAATATATCAAATTTGGCATTGAGACGAGTGAAGAACTTGGGTAGTGAGATCCTACTAAACGCTAACAAAAAAATAATAATAATCAGAAGAAAATGATACTCCCGCTGCCTACCCCCAAAGAAAAGTACATAAGTTCCTAAACGTACGGAAATACACTGCATTGAAGTTTCCTTTAAAAGCTCTGATCAGGGTCAGGGGTGGTGACTCACGCCTGTAATCCTAGCACTCTGGGAGGCTGAGGCAGGCGGATTGCTTGAGGTCAGGAGTTCGAAACCAGCCTGAGCGAGACCCAGTATCTACTAAAAATAGAAATTAATTGACCAACTAAAAATATATATAGAAAAAATCAGCTGGGCATGGTGGTACATGCCCGTAGTCCCAGCTACTTGGGAGGCTGAGGCAGCAGGATTGCTTGAGGCCAGGAGTTTGAGGTTGCTGTGAGCTAGGCTGACGCCACGGCACTCACTCTAGCCTGGGCAATAAAGTGAGACTCTGTCTCAAAAAAAAAAAAGAAAGGTAGGTGACTGACATTGAAGGTATACATCAGTAACATGACGTGATCAAATTTGGCAAAATTACCCAGGTTTGAGGTGTATCTTTCATTAATTTGTCTGCCAGACCAAACATGCCACAGCTAAAGTCAGATAGCAAAAGGCTACACTCAGGACTATATATTTCCTCATTAGTGGTTTACCATTTCAAAAACAAGGGACAATCCTTTAATCTTATCAGGTAAATGCAGTGTACTGAATGCCTGTTTGCACAGGTAAAATTAGACATCCTTACTAGGGAGTGAGTTGGCAAGTATAATTAAACATTACACCTAAACGCATAGTATGACTGCCCTACCACTGTATGTATGTGAGCATGAATATGTATTTCCTAGAATTAAAACCTGTAAAATCCTTAAAAATTAGTAACAAATTTTACTGCTAGAAATTTACTAGGTGTCTTAAAATCTGTACCCCCATAATATGCCGAAATAAAAAAAAAAAAATTTACTAGGTGTAAACTTCAGAACAGTCCTGTGTCTGGTATTTCCAAAGGCCAAGCAATGATATATGAAAGATATATATTATTTCCCATTTTCGCCATATACAAACCAGAACTGGAAACTCATTAGTTGTTAACACATCAAAAAAACTTGTTTAGCTGCCTAGGGCACTAAATCTGATTTCAAAAACAAATGAAGGCCAGGTGTGGTGGCTCACACCTGTAATCCTAGCACTCGCGGAGGCCCAGGAGGGCGGATCGCTCCAGGTCAGGAGTTCGAAACCAGCATGAGCGAGACCCAGTCTCTACCAAAAACAGAAAGAAATTAATTGACCAACTAAAAATATATATATATACAGAAAATAGCCAGGCATGGTGGCACATGCCTGTAGTCCCAGCTACTCCGGAGGCTGAGGCAAGGGGATTGCTTGAGCCCAGGAGTTTGAGGTTGCTGTGAGCTAGGCTGACGCCATAGCACTCACTGTAGCCTGGGCAACAAAGTGAGACTATCCCAAAATAAACAAAACAAAACAAAAACAAAAACAAAGAATTACAGTATCAACTACCCCCTTCAAAAAGCCAAAATTCTCCCAAAGCTTTTACGAAAAACTGCTAAGAGAGCTTAGCTGTACTACCAATGTTGGGATTTGAGCTCCTTAACCTTAGTTTTATCAAATTGTCTACATCCTAGGCAGAGTTTGAAAATAGTAAGGGGCTACTAATATCATTAGGTCACAGAACACTATTGGTGGTTAAACAGGAATATATCAACTAGCCTATCAGGTAATGGTTCAGAATCATAGCAGAGGAACCCCTGTTGGCTAAGAGGCAGAAAATGCCAACGGCTTCTTGCCCACTTGCAGGAAAATTGTCCTTAGAGCTACCATCTTGCCAATGGGGAGAGGCTCTATTGCAAACATAATACTTCCCAAAGAGAAGGGGCACCACAGTGCCAGACAAAATTATATCAGAATCTTCTCATATGTCAAATACTTTGAAGATACGCACTAATGCCATTAAGAACTCTACCATCTTTGTAGGATTTAGGACAGAGGTGTATTTCTTGGTTGTGATGGCAAACTCCCAGGTGAAGTTTTATTGCCTAGTTCAATTTAGGTGAAACCTTACTAATGCTGTAATTAAGCTTTTAAGTATCAGGTGATATAGGAGACACTTCACGTGTCACAGTATGTTGACACGTCCTACGTAGGAAGCCCCTTTTTAAGGATAGTCTGTGACAGACTATGGACCTGTGTGTTTCCAGATTACATGCTTTAATTCGAGGCAGGGAAAAGATCAATGAAGGTGCACTAACCTTAACTTCCAACGATGGAAAATCTTCTGTGTCGCGACATGGGACTCCTTCCCATCAGTGAAACAGTCAAGCAAGGAAGTGCATCCATGATCCCACCCATACTCCAAGGACACAGACAAAAGTTATTTATTCCCCCCCTCAGGCAAAAACCACGACCAGTTTGTAGTTGCACCATGCATAAAATCCACTGTTTTTCACTTTAAAACACCATTTAGAGGCCGGGTGCGGTGGGTCACGCCTGTAATCCTAGCACTCTGGGAGGCCGAGGCGGGCGGATTGCTTAATGTCAGGAGTTCAAAACCAGCCTGAGTGAGACCCCGTCTCTACTATAAATACAAATTAATTGGCCAACTAATATATATATAGAAAAAATTAGCCGGGCATGGTGGCACATGCCTGTAGTCCCAGCTACTCGGGAGGCTGAGGCAGGAGGATCGCTTGAGCCCAGGAGTTTGAGGTTGCTGTGAGCTATGCTGATGCCACGGCACTCACTCTAGCCTGGGCAACAAAGTGAGACTCTGTCTCAAAAAAAAAAAACAACACTATTCAGTGTGCTGGGGTCTAAACTGAAAGATTCAGAGGGCGGTATTATTCTCATCTGTGCCAGTGTGTTCTATTTATTATTTATTGAGACAGAGTCTCACTTTGTTGACGAGACTAGAGTGAGTGCCGTGGCATCAGCCTAGCTCACAGCAACCTCAAACTCCTGGGCTCAAGCGATCCTCTTGCCTCAGCCTTCGAGTAGCTGGGACTACAGGCATGCGCCACCAAGCCCGACTCATTTTTTCTATGTATATTAGTTGGCCAATTAATTTCTTTCTATTTTTAGTAGAGACAGGGTCTCGCTCCTGCTCAGGCTGGTTTTGAACTCCTGACCTTGAGCAATCCGCCCGCCTCGGCCTCCCAGAGTGCTAGGATTACAGGCGTGAGCCACCTCGCCCAGCCAGCTGATGGTTTCTTTTTTTTTTGAGACAGAGTCTCGCTTTATTGCCCAGGCTAGAGTGAGTGCCGTGGCGTCAGCCTAGCTCACAGCAACCTCAAACTCCTGGGCTCAAGTGATCCTCCTGCCTCAGCCTCCCGAGTAGCTGGGACTACAGGCATGTGCCACCATGCCCGGCTAATTTTTTCTATATATATTTTAGTTGGCCAATTAATTTCTTTCTATTTATAGTAGAGATGGGGTCTCGCTCTTGCTCAGGCTGGTCTCGAACTCCTGAGCTCAAAGGATCCGCCCACCTCGGCCTCCCAGAGAGCTAGGATTACAGGCTTGAGCCACTGAGCCCGGCCAGATGGTTTCTAATATCTGTAGTTATATTTGTTGCTTAAATGTCCTAAACTTACCAAACAACAAAATTCTTTGCAGCATGTGAAATCCACAAGAAACGTTTAGCATCTTCACATACCCCAGATCCCCATTCTAGCCCATCTCCCTTAAACCTCAACACCTGAACACAGTAGTAAGTACTTAGCAGATACTGATAGGACACAGGCTGGCCCATCAACCCCAATAAGGCCCTAGCAGTCAGGGAAGAGGCAGAGAGGAAGCCTGGATATAATAATGGAGCCATTGCAAGTTGGAACTTCCGCCTAAAGATGATGGCCCATGGACTCCATCTTCACCATATTGAGCAAGCTGGAAGTGAAACAGTAAAGGTGAAAAGGAGTAATACTTTCAAAAGTCATTGCTAGGGAGATTAATCAAGATGGCGGACGAGAAACACCTCCAGACAGAGTGTCTCTGCAGAAAACACAGATTCTAGGAGAAATTAGAAGCAAGAAGACAAGATAAATCAGACGAGGGTGGGAAGGAGGGGTACCTGAGACCACGGGAGACTCCACGGGAGGAGGTTGCAGCAAACTGTTATCAGAGACCTCCTGAGTAGACTGGAGACGAGCGGCAAGGGTAGGTGAAGTGGTTAGCTTTCCCCTCCCTTGCATCTCGGACTGCTGGTGGGCTCCCCAGTGGGTTAGAGAGACCTGCGGACACCAGCCCAAGGACAGCCACCGCCTATAGCGGATGTGGCACCAGGCTCCCAACTCCCTCGGGGCACCTCCATGTGCACAGACCCGAGCCGCCCGGCAGGCGCCATATTGCCTCCTTCTCCCCTCCCCTGACCCTACCCGCGGCTGCCCAGAGAGACAGTATAGCCACCAGCCGGAGGCACCTCCAGGGAACGGGACCTTCCCTTTTGGGGCCCTACAGCTGACTGAGGGGAACTCAGACAGTGAGCTCCCTACCCGTCAGCCCTCCCAGGTGCTGCTGGCACGGTGATCCCAGGAGAACAGGGCAGACCCTGAGGCTGAGACACATAGACCCAGCTTGGGCTCCCTGTGGGTGAATTGGGACAGGCACTCCTCTCCTTGGTGGGGTTAGGGATTGAACTCTGGGGCCCAGAGGTCAGACCTGCAGACCAGATCCCGTGCACCCAGGTCTCGCATTGCCCAGGGCACAGAAGGGATATATACGAACAGCCTACTGAGGTGTGTGTGTCTTCAGGGGCAAACCAGCGTCCTAGAGGGCAACCCTCTTCCAAAGATGGCCTGTGCACCCAGCCCAGGAGGTGACCCTGTGCAGGGAACCTCCTAGACAGCATCACAGTCAGGGGAGGCCCGGTGGCGTGAGGTCTGGCCTGCTGGCAGAGGCCCAGGAGTAGCCTCGGAGGTGGGGACAGTGGAAAGAAGCGAGGCCCGCTCCAGACTGTGGGTCTCAGATAGCCCCACCTCGCACACGTAGACTTTCTGACTGAGCCAGGCCATTTCAGCCCCTCCTTGGCAGCTTTTCCTGGAAGCAGAGAACAGAACTTTGACCCCTGCTAACGGCATTGGTGGTGCCAGAGGGCGGGCTTACCCAACCCAGCTCTGCCCTCACTGAGGGGGAGAAAAGGACACACCTGGAAGTCTGAGGGCCCCACTGACCACCTGAGGCACTAGAGTGCCTCTCCAAGAAACAAGAGTGGGTTACAGGACACAAACACAGGATAGCCTGTTCCTCCAAGCAAGTGCCACCTACTGACAGGGAGGACATTCTGCACACCCTTTTCACGGCACCTACTGACTCATCATACAGGGAGTGGTCAAATCTCACCCACAAACATCACCTACTGGCTCAGAGACTAAACAAAGTGTGTCAATACCCAAACGAAAACCTAAAGGAAAGAAGCAACAACTGATCGAGATGGGAAGATATCAGTGAAGGAACTCCGGAACCAAACGGAAACTACACCCCGAAAGAGCACCAGCCCCTTAGAAATGGACACAAACCAAAATCAGGCAGCCAAAATGACATAAGAAGAATTTCGAATGTGGATCATAAGAAAATTCAACGACTTGCAAGAACAACTGGATAACCAACACAAAGAAAACATAAAGACTCTAGGATCTGGAACAAAAATTCACTAAGGAAATTGATACAATGAAGAAAAGTTTAACTGAACTCCTGGAAATGAAGAATCAATTCAGGGAACTACAAAATACAGTGGAAACCCTCAAGAATAGGGTAGATCAAACAGAAGAGAGAATCTCAGAGATTGAAGATAACACCCTCCAATTAAATAAATCAGTCACAGAGATAGAGTAGAGAAAAAAGAGAAAAGAGCAAAGCCTACAAGAGATGTGGGATTATGTGAAGAAACCTAATGTGAGGGTCATCGGGTTACCAGAAGGGGAAGAAGACAACACTCAAGGGTTGGACAAGCTATCTGAAGATATAATAGAGGAAAATTTCCCAGGCCTTGGTCAAAATCTCGATATACCAGTTCAAGAAGCTCAGAGGACCCCCGGGAAATTCAATGCAAACAGGAAGATGTCACGACATGCAGTCATCAGACTGACCAAAATATCAACTAAAGAGGACCTTCTAAGAGCTGTAAGACGAAAGAAGCAAGTAACATACAAAGGAAAGCCAATCCGAATAACGCCAGACTTCTCTACTGAGACCTTACAAGCAAGGAGAGACTGGGGCCCCATTCTTACTCTTCTGAAACAGAAAAATGCCCAGGCTAGCATCTTATTCCCTGCAAAACTAAGTTTTGTATATGAAGGAGAAATCAAGACATTCTCAGATAAGAAAAGACTGAGGGAATTCAGCAAGACAAGACCAGCCCTTCAAGAAGTACTCAAAACAGTGTTACCCATAGATCAGAACAATAAACACTCACAAATGTAAATCTACTCAAAGTTAAAGATCAAACCCCAGATACCACAATGGCTCAAGAGAGAAAACAAAGCAACAAGGTTCAACCCAACACAATGAACAGAAATCTGCCCCACCTATCAGTTCTCTCAATAAATGTGAATGGCTTGAACTCCACACTCAAGAGACATAGGCTGGCCGAATGGATAAAAAACACAAGTATCTGCTGCCTTCAGGAAACACATCTAACCTGCAAGGACACATATAGATTAAAGGTAAAGGGGTGGAGAAAAATATTTCAAGCAAACGGAAGCCAAAAGAAAGCTGGCGTGGCGGTGCTGATTACAGATAACTTAGTTTATAAATCAACAAAAGTAATGAAAGACAAAGAAGGTCACTATATAATGGTGAAGGGTACAGTTCAACAAGAAGACATAAAAATTCTAAATATATATGCACCCAACCTTGGTGCACCCAGATTCATAAATCAAACTCTACTGGATCTAAACAAATGGATAAACAATACCACCATAATAGTCGGAGACTTTAACACCCCACTGACAGCACAGGACAGATCTTCCAAACAGAAAATCACCAAAAATAATGGACTTAAACAGAACTCTAGAACAAATGGGCCTGACTGACATTTACAGGACATTCTACCCCAAAACCAATGAATATACATTCTTCTCATCAGCTCATGGGTCATTCTCTAAGATTGACCATATCCTAGGATACAAAGCACGTCTCAAACAATTTAAAAAAATAGAAATTACACCATGTGTCGTTTCAGACCACAATGGAATGTAGAAATCAATCCTAACAGGAGTTCTCATTTCTACACAAAGTTATAAAAACTAAACAACCTTCTACTGAATGATCACTTCATAAATGAGGAAATCAAGATGGAAATCAAAAGATTCTTTGAACTAAATGACAAAGGTGGCACAAGTTACCAAAACCTGTGGGACACAGCTAAAGCAGTCCTGAGAGGAAATTTTATATCCATAAATGCCTATATACAAAAGTCGAAAAGATCACAAATAGAAAACCTAATGAATCATCTCAAAGAGCAGGAAAAAGAAGAACAGACCAACCTGAAACCCAGCAGAAGTGAAATCATTAAGATCAAATCAGAACTAAATGAAATTGATAACATGGAAACTATATAGAAGATTAATAAAACAAAAAGTTGGTTCTTTGAAAACATAAACAAAATTGACACACCATTGGCTAGATTAATGAAAAGAAAGATCTCTAATAAGCTCCATCAGGAACAATGAAGGAGAAATTACAACTGATGCCAGGGAGATACAAGATATAATTTATGAATACTACAAAAACCTCTATGCACAAAAAATGGAAAATGTGGAGGAAATGGACGGACAATTTCTGAGAAACACACAGCCTTCCTAGGCTCAACCAGGAAGAAATAGAATTCCTGAACAGACCAAGTACTGAAATTGAAACAGCAATAAAAACCTTCCTAAAAAGAAAAGTCCTGGACCAGATGGTTTTACACCCGAATTTTACCGCACCTACAAAGAACTGCTGCCTATCCTGCAGAAATTATTCCACAACATCGAGAAGGATGGAATCCTCCCCAACACATTTTATGAAGCGAACATAACCCTGATACCAAAACCAGGAAAGGATGCAACAAAAAAAGAAAACTACAGACCAATAGCCCTTATGAATATACATGCAAAAATTCTACAGACCAATAGCCCTTATGAATATACATGCAAAAATTCTAGCCAATCAAATCCAGGTGCTTGTCAAGAAAATAATTCAGCACAACCAAGTGGGCTTCATCCCAGGGATGCAGGGATGGTTCAACATATGCAAGGCGATAAATGTAATTCACCATATAAACAGAAGCAAAAATAAAGATCCTCTCAATAGATGCAGAAAAAGCATTTGACAAAATTCAACACTCGTTTATGATAAGAACAGTCAACAAAATAGGCATAGACAGGGCTGACCTAAAAATGATACAAGCCATATATGACAAACCCACAGCCAATATCATACTGAATGGGGAAAAATTAAAAGCATAACCACTTAGAACTGGAACAAGACAAGCTTGCCCAATATCTCTACTTCTGTTCAATATAGTGCTGGAAGTCCTCACTGTAGCAATCAGACAAGAGAGCTGAATTAAGGGTGTCCAAATGGGAGCAGAAGAGATCAAACTCTCACTCTTTGCTGACGACATGGTATTATACCTAGAAAACCCCAAGGATTCAACCAAGAGACTCCTTGAATTGATAAATGAATTTGGTAAAGTCTCAGAATACAAAATCAATACACACAAATCAGAGGCATTCATATACACCAACAAGAGGGGGGGAGTTAAAAAAAAAAAAAAAAACATATACGCCAACAAGAGTAAAAGGGAGAACCAAATCAAAGACTCAGTTCCCTTCAAAATAGCAATAAAGAAAATAAAGTACCTTGGAATACATTTAGCTAAGGAGGTAAAAGACCTCTCAGGGAGAACTATGAAACACTGGAGAAGGAAATAGCAGATGACGTAAACAGATGGAGGAATGTACCATGCTCATGGGGCGGCAGAATTAACATTGTTAAAATGTCTATACTATCCAAATTGACCGACAGAGTCAACACAATCCCTATCAAAATACCATCATCATTTTTCACAGATATAGAAAAAATAATTTTACGTTTCGTATGAAACCAGAGAAGACCCCGTATAGCAAAATCAATCCTAGGCAATAAAAACAAAATAGGAGGCATCAATTTACCAGACTTCAAACTATACTACAAGGCTATAGTCATTAAAACACCATGGTACTGGCACAAGAACAGGGACATTGACCAGTGGAACAGAACAGAACCCAGATATAAAACCATCCTCATATAGCCAACTAATCTTCGACAAAGCAGACAAAAACATACACTGGGGAAAAGAATCCTTAGTCAATAAATAGTGCTGGGAAAACTGGATAGCCACATGTAGAAGACTGAAACAAGACCCACACCTTTCACCTCTCACAAAAATCAACTCACGCTGGGTAACAGACTTTAACCTTAGGTGTGAAACTATTAGAAGTCTAGAGGAAAATGTTGGAAATACCCTTGTAGACATTGGCCTAGGCAAAGAATTTATGAGGAAGACCCCAAAGGCAATCACAACAGCAACAAAAAATAAACAAATGGGACCTGATCAAATTAAAAAGCTTCTGCACAGCCAAAGAAACTGTCAAGAGAGCAAACAGACAACCCACAGAATGGGAGAAAATTTTTGCAAGCTATACATCCGATAAAGGGCTGATAACTAGAATCTATTTAGAACTCAGGAAAATCAGCAAGAAAAAAATCAAACAACCCTATCAAAAAATGGGCAAAGGGCAGTAACAGAAACTTCTCAAAAGAAGACAGAATGGCCAAACATATGAAAAAATGTTCAACATCTCTAATCATCAGGGAAATGCAAATCAAAACCGCAATGAGATATCACTTATCTCCAGTGAGAATGGCCTTTATCAAAAAGTCCCCAAACAACAAATGCTGGCTTGGATGCGGAGAGAGAGGAACACTCCTACATTGCTGGTGGGACTGCAAACTAGTTCAACCTCTGTGGAAAGCAATATGGAGATACCTCAAAGAGATACAAATAGATCTACCATTTGCCAGGCGCGGTTGCTCACGCCTGTAATCCTAGCACTCTGGGAGGCCGAGGCGGGCGGATTGCTCAAGGTAAGGAGTTCGAAAGCAGCCTGAGTGAGACCCTGTCTCTACTAAAAATCGAAAGAAATTAAGTGACAAACTAAAATATATATATACAAAAAATTAGCCAGGCATGGTGGTGCATGCCTGTAGTCCCAGCTACTTGGGAGGCTGAGACAGCAGGATTGCTTGAGCCCAGGAGTTGGAGGTTGCTGTGAGCTAGGCTGATGCCATGGCACTCACTCTCGCCCAGGGAACAAAGGGAGACTCTGTCTCAAAAACAAACAAACAAACAAACAAATAGATCTACCATTTGATCCAGCAATTCCACTACTGGGCATCTACCCAAAAGATCAAAATTCACTTTATGAAAAAGACACCTGCACTTGAATGTTTATAGCAGCACAATTCACAATTGCAAAGATGTGGAAACAACCCAAGTGCCTATCCATTCATGAGTGGATTAATAAAATGTGGTATATGTACACCATCGAGTACTACTCAGCTTTAAGAAACAATGGTGATCTAGCACCTCTTGTATATTCCTGGATAGAGCTGGAGCCCATTCTAATAAGTGAAGTATCTCAAGAATGGAAAAACAAGCACCACATGTACTCACCAGCAAACTGGTATTAACGGATCAACACCTAAGTGGACATATAGGAGTAACATTTATCAGGTGTCGGGAGGGTGGGAGGGGGGAGGAGGGGATGGGTGTATACAACCACAACGAGTAAGATGTGCAACGTTTGGGGGATGGACACGCTTGAAGCTCTTACTCTAGGGGGAGGGGGGCATGGGCAACATATGTAACCTTAACATTTGTACCCCCATAATAAGATAAAATAAAAAATAATAATAATAAAAAAAAGAAATGCATGTGGAATGATTTGAGGGCCTCATCATTCAGAATTGACAAGAAATTCCCTTTTTGCTGTTTCCCCTTTACATCAGGGAATAAAGTGATTTTAATTTGCAAAAAAAAAAAAAAAAAAAAAAAAAGGCATTGCTAATAACCAGGGGCTCCCAGATAGGGCTGGGTAATAGAACTGCAGCCAACCGTGGCTTTGGAGTCATGTGATGGGTTAGAAAAACCTAAGTCCCCTGATTCTTATAAAATATGCACCCTTTCCTCCATGCTGCCTTAAACACCTCCTGTGCTACTCCCTGTGACCCTAACACGATACCCCCTTACCACAGGAAACCACCCCTTTCATACAGTGCTGATGGCCTACATGCAGTCATCCCTCACCCAGTGTTTGAACTCACGCAGAGCAGAAACAATCCCTGACCCTCAAAATACATGGCAACAGCACTGCATTAGGGGGGTAAAAGTGGGGCTATGCATTGCCAGTAAAATAGGGTGCAGGGTTGAGGCTGATGTGAAGATGGGTGCTGGGATCACACTTCTTAGACTGATGGTCAATTTCTTCAAAGCAGCATGCAGTATTTTTCTTCTTGGAAACAGATTCAAGGCTGGGCGCGGTGGCTCAAGCCGGGAATCCTAGCACTCTGGGAGGCCGAGGCAGGAGGATCGCTCGAATTTAGGAGTTCAAGACCAGCCTGAGCAAGAGCGAGACCCCGTCTTTAGTGAAAATACAAAGATGTTAATTGGCCAATTAAAAATATATAGAAAAAATGAGCCAGGCATGGTAGAGCATGCCTGTAGTCCCAGCTACTCGGGAGGCTGAGGCAGGAGGAGCACTGGAGCCCACGAGTTTGAGGTTGCTGAGAGCGAGGCTGACGCCAAGGCACTCTAGCCCGGGCAACAGAGTGAGACTCTGTCTCATACATGCATACATACATAAATGAAATAGACTCAAGATGGATCCACCATTCTTTCCCCTCATTCGCTCTTGTCCCAAACCCTCAGGGCCAAGCCCTAGCTAACTCCCTTACCCAAAAACTTTCAAACAGAATTCCTAATAACATCAACACCTATATAACCGGAGATGTTGACCAGCTATACACTATATCCCATTCCTACCCCCTATTTCCGTTTTGTTATCTTAATGGATGAGAAGCCAAGCTTTTTTTTTTTTTTTTTGAGACAGAGTCTCGCTTTGTTGCCCAGGCTAGAGTGAGTGCCATGGCGTCAGCCTAGCTCACAGCAACCTCAAACTCCTGGGTCAAGCAATCCTGCTGCCTCAGCCTCCCCAGTAGCTGGGACTACAGGCATGCACCACCATGCCCGGCTAATTTTTTCTATATATATTAGTTGGCCAATTTCTTTCTATTTATAGTAGAGACGGGGGTCTCGCTCTTACTCAGGCTGGTCTCGAACTCCTGACCTCGAGCAATCCTCCCGCCTCGGCCTCCCAGAGTGCTAGGATTACAGGCGTGAGCCACCGCGCCCGGCCGAAGCCAAGTTTCTAAAACCCCTTAAACTCCAGAAGCAAAGTATTGGAAAGGCTAATGAGGTTTGCTTGAGCTTTTCAATCCAGCCCAGAGAAGCCGAGACAAGCCATCCCACAACCAAATCCCAGATCTCAGTGTTCACACCTAAAAATGGATAAGGCCTAATGAGGTAATCATCTATGAGCCCTAAGAATTCTATAGAATAGGGACTGAGGCCAGGCGCGGTGGCTCACGCCTATAATCCTAGCACTCCGGTAGGTGGGAAGATCGCTCAAGGTCAGGAGTTCGAAACCAGCCTGAGCAAGTCTCTACTCAAAACAGGAAGAAATTAGCCGGACAACTAAAAATATAAGAAAAACTTCACCGGGTATGGTAGTGCATGCCTGTAGTCCCAGCTACTCGGGAGGCTGAGGAAGGAGGATCGCTTGAGCCCAGGAGTTGGAGGTTGCTGTGAGCAAGGTTGATTCCATGGCACTCTAGCCTGGGCAACACAGTGAGACTCTGTCTTAAAAAAAAAAAAAAAAAAAAGACGTTAGGCTCTGGCACCATAAGACATGGATTCAAATAGAGTCTACCATTTAATCGCTAGCCATTCTTGTCAAATTCAGAACTTCTATTGGTGTGTTGACCTGTCTTCGAAATGTAATACAACAATGTTAATATTAGAGTTGGTGAGATGATTACATCAATTAGAATCAATGAGAGCAATTTGTAGGCTTGGCTATCTCTAAAAATGAGCCAATTTGGGGAAGAAATAGTTTTGTTTTTGTTTTTGTTTTTTTAAGAGGCAGTGTCTCACTATGTTGCCAAGGCTGGAGTGATCTCTAGATCACTCTCTTACTACGTGAGTATATAAGTATATACTTTTGCTAGGTAAATATTGGGAAATTTTCATATGTGTGAAGGTTATACTTCTCTTCCTTTGATATATGTGAATTAATTGTATCATAAACAATTAAAACCTTTCCTTGGACTATAAAATGCCATGAATTGAGCCTTCAAATTCAAACTGGAACTTAAAAGTATTGTGATGTTTTTAAAATTATTTTCTCTCCAATTCACAATTATCTGTACAATGTGCATGGTATTAATACCAATAATAATTAACTAATCAGAGAATGCAGGGAACAGAATATCTGCAAGGGCCAGAATAGATAGTAAAAAATAGGAACATAGACATAAGGTGTTCAGTTTTGAAACAGTAAAGCTATATTATTAAGTTTTCTTTAAAAGCAGACAATTACACAATGCATTATATAATATGACTTACACTGTAGTTTATTTATTTATTTATTTTTGAGACAGAGTTTTGCTCTGTTGCCCAGGCTAGAGTGCCTTGGCGTCAGCCTAGCTCACAGCAACCTCAAACTCCTGGGCTCAAGCAATCCTCCTGCCTCAGCCTCCCGAGTAGCTGGGACTACAGGCATGCACCACCATGCCCGGCTAATTTTTTCTATATGTATTAGTTGGCCAATTAATTTCTTTCTATTTATAGTAGAGACGGGGTCTCACCCTTGCTCAGGCTGGTTTCGAACTCCTGACCTCGAGCAATCCGTCCGCCTCGGCCTCCCAGAGTGCTAGGATTCCAGGCCTGAGCCACTGCGCCCAGCCTGCTCTGTTTTTGACTTGGGACAGTTCACCCCTCCTTAGGGAGCCTGGTAGTCCCCTGCTCCCAGAAGGTCACCATATTGCAGTTGAACTTAGTGCACAATCCCAATCAGCGCAGTGCACCACAGCCCACAACTCCTGGGCTCCAGTGATCCTCCTGCCTCCGCCTCTCAAGTGGCTGGGACTACAAGTGCACACTACAATGCCACCAGAAATGGCCTTTTCAAAGGCCATTTCTGAATGGGTTTATTGCTCCTGCCAGATTTAAAAAACAGATGTGGAGACAATGGTCACATCCAGATGTCCGACTAGAGAGCAGTGCAGTTAATCCTAACATACCTATGCTATTAACTTTTCTGACTGTATCTCCTCTGCTGATCTTCCTAGAAGCAGACTCACCACTGGAAATTAAAAAAGACTTCATTTTTACCTCCATCAGAAGGTTGGAGGTAAAATTAGCATTTGAAAAAAATAATTAACATCTTTACTCAGTGACATTTGAGGGCAATGTTACCCAGTATAACTGACCTCAATTACTCCATCATCTGAAAAAATAAGGGATATTAGAATTTACTTCCTACGCCTAAAAACTGAGTTAAGGCCAGGCACGGTGGCTCACACCTGTAATCCTAACAGTCTGAGAGGCCAAGGCGGGAGGATCACTTGAGGTCAGGAATTTGAGACCAACCTGAGCAAGAGTGAGATTCCGTCTCTACTAAAAATATAAAAAATTAGGCAGGCATGGTGGTGCATGCCTGTAGTCCCAGGTACTTGGGAGGCTCAGGCAGAGGATTGCTTGAGCCCTGGAGTTTGAGGCTGCTGTGAGCTATGATGATGTCATAGCACTCTAGTCAAGGTGACAGAGTGAGACTCTCTCAAAACAAATAAAAAAAAAAAATGGAGTTAATGCACACATAAAACAATGTGGAACACTTAATGTGTGATTAGTCAATATTAATAACTGTTATCAAAAGACTATTATAGATCCAAGAATATAAACAACTGGGTTAAATATGTTTATAGAGAAAAAGATGAAAAATAATTTAAAAATAAAAAAAGACTATTATAAAAAATACTCTATAAAAGGGACTGCTGTCTGGAATTGAACAAACTGGTTAAGAGATGATTAAGAGGTATTTACATAAGAAAGAACGCAGGCCAGGCAGGGTACTGCTGTGACCCTAGCACTCTGGGAGGCCTAGGCAGGTAGATTGAGCTCAGGAGTTCCAGAGCAGCTTGAGGAAGACCAAGACCCTGTCTCTACTAAAAATCGAAACAAAGTAGCTAGAGCACTAAAAATATATAGAAAAATTTAGCTGGGGGATGGTGGCACATGCCTGTAGTCCCAGCTACTCGGGAGACTGAGGCAGGAGGATCGCTTGAGCCTAGGAGTTGGAGGTTGCTGTGAGCTAGGCTGACTCCACGGTACTCTAGCCCGGGCAACAGAGTGACACTCTCTCTCAAAAAAAAAAAAAAAGAAAAAAGAAAAAAGAAAGAAAGAATGAATATAGTTGTATTTGGTAGAAATGTGCTAGAAAACAGATTAAAAGAGTAGAATAATCTGACAGCCATTAGAAGTCATTAAAAGCATCTAGTGAAAGAGAAATGAACAGAGCCTTGTCCTAGCACAGGGCTGAAACCAGAAAGCAAATAATGGTGGATGTGGATGACAGCTAGGCCCAGGAGCCTGATGTGAGTAGAGGGGGGAATGAACTAAGTATGAAGACATGTATGAATGATAATCAACATCTGCTTCTTACACGTGGGTCTGATTACACTTGACCGTGTTCCCATCAGGCAAGCAAGAGATGCAAAACAGGCAAAAAAAAAAAAAAAATTCAGGTCTCACAAGTTCAGTTTATAATAAAAGAAATTGTCAGGCCAGGTGCAGTGGCTCACTCTTATAATCCTACCACTCTGGAAGG
>VSMD01016181.1:0-73389 GCA_008750895.1 Mirza zaza
ATTATACTCTGATCCACTTCTATTTAGAGTGTCTCAGACAATGCAAATGCAAATCACTAAAATAAATCCTTCAGGTGACTAAGAGGCAAAACAGAAATCCATCATAGATGATTTCAAGTTACTTAAAGAACTTTCAGTAAGAAATCCATGAGCACCAGTGCATTTTGGCCCCCCACTGGGAAACGTGGGCCAGAGTGGACTCACGCTGGGGATGAGGCAGCCTGCAAAGAGGCGGTCAATTAGAAGAGGCTGGACTAGAGGCTTAGAGGCAGCACCACAAACACCTACTGGGAAGCAACTCGCCAGGGGGCAGAAAAAGGGGAGGAAAAAATGAGGGCAAATCACAAAGTTGAGAAATCCTGCTGTGAAGGTACAAGAACAAATCCTTTTTGACTTTATATTCTAAACTTGGCAGTGCAAAATGTTGTTTTATGTTTGTGTAGTAGTGTAACAGTAGCAGAAATCTTAACAGTGAAACCCTATATAATTTTATCTTTTTGGATGGTAGTTAGATGCATTCTACAACCTCATTTTAGCCCAAGCACTACCATGACAGAAAGGTCTTGTGTATTCCTCTGAAATGTTTTTAAACACAGAAATAATATACTTTTAATCATATATATACCTTTTGATTATCACTAGTAGTTAAGAAAGATGAATGCTGAAGGTGAATAACTGATCATGCTCAAGGAAGATCCGGAAAAGAACATCGTATACCGCGCACTGAGCACAGATGGCACTCAGGACTGTGGACGGGGAACCTGTGACGATTGTGAAGCGTCGGGGTATTTGCAGAAAAGCTGGCAACAAAGCCAGTACACTAAGTGCAAAAACTTTCACTTAGCACATTTGGAGTGATATTTTTCCTAGTAACAATATAGTAGGAATATGTCATATATTAGCACACAAAGCCCTGGGCTGTAAGGAGACCCCTCAACCCATCAGAAGCAGCTGGGCTCACCGGCCCCACTCACACTCCCTCTTCAATCCATTGCTGTGTGACGCTCACTGCCTCCTCTCATGGCCAAATGCTCATGGCCAGTCCCAACCCTGCCCAGGCTGTGTCCCCTGTGACTTCTTTGCAATTCCATGCCATTCTCCTTGAAACGATGCTCACCTGGCTTTTCTGATGCAAGCCATCCTGGCTCCTCCTCCTCCCTGTTCCTTCAAATGTTAGTGTTCCTTAAGACTTTGGCCCTCTTCTCCCTCTATACACACTGTTGGAGTTTCCAGCTGTGCCCGTAGGTTCACTGACTACTACCACTGCCAGTTTTCACAACTGCCCCTGGCTCCTTAGCCTGACGCTCTGAGCACCTGGTAGGCAGACGGCCCCATGTGCATCCTACACAGCCCCTTCCAAGTCTCTGGACCTGTCTCTCTTCCCAGGCCAGTCTCCCGATACGTGAACTCCAGCCGGGCAGCCCGCGTCTCTGCCGCGCTGGCCGTGCCTTTGCTTTGGCACAAACTCTTCCTCCCGTGCCCTTCCTGTCTGTCCAAAGCTCTCCAGGCAGGAAGCTTTCTTTCCAGCAGCAGTCTTAGATGTTCCTCCTTCTCTAGGTTCCCACAGGACCTGTGATTAACTTAAATATCGTTTCCCTCCCATCACATTGCTGGAAATGTTTGATTGCGTCCCTATTTCCATTAGTAATCACTACCCTGCCTTACATTCTCAGCACTGTCAACACTGCCAGGACACAGTGCTTCGTAGATGTCTGTGAAGTAATTATGTTAATTTGCTTAAGAACCTTTTCACCCAGTCATTCCAAAATACTCATTTGATTTCTCACTTGAAAATTCCATTTTATTTAAATTAGGGTTAGTCAGTATAGCCACCATTGTCTTTAGCATCCTTTGGCTTTTCGATGGTGGAAGGGAGAACAGTTACTCCTGGGACCTCACTTAGACTAACACGCATCTAAGACATTACAAGAAACCCAAACAATGAAGACGACATGTGTCGTATACACGAATCAATAAAACTACTGAAAAGTGAAGAAGGAAAAGAAAACTGAATGCACGAAATAAGAGGCTGCTTTGAAAAACATGATGCTAGAAAAGGCAAAAGCCACTTATAAGGATGAAGCTGTATGGCCAGAGTCTTAAAAAAATAAATACAAAGTAATTATCACAAATTCTCATAAAACATAATAAGGGACCAAGCCATTGAATTTAGATGTCAGTAGAGTTGTTTGATTGTCTAAAAGGCTCCCAAACATTTGTAAGCAAGCAACAACCTAGAGACCTAGAGTTGGAGGACTACAATGCAATAAATATGTGCTAGGAAAATATAAAGAAAAATTCACTTCGATGCTCTAAAAGGGAAAGACAGTATTATTTCCTGCTTTGGTCATGAACAATGACCCAAAATAACTCTTAAAGGCTAGATCACACAAAAAATTCCACAGATGTAAACATGCTAGCGAACATTCATTTTATGACAATATTTGTCCACTTTGAGTGGACAGGACCAAGTACCCTACAAGGGGAGAGGCAGATGGTCCAACATAGAACTATTACATAAGCAAATGGTCCATTTTTATAGGTTTCTGGCAACAACGAGATTATTTTAGAGTCCATCATCTATCACAGCCTTTCATTCCTTTGTCAAGTATCGATATGCATCTACTCTGCATTCTGGGCTCTGAGGACAAAGCGGTGGGCAAAGCCACATTCTAAAGGGGAGACAGATGAACACATAGACAAATGCTGGTGATACGTGCAGTGGAGAAACAATGAGGTTGGACGTGTGGAAGGACCGCTGTATTACACGGCACAGGGAAGGAGGGAGTCTCTGATCCGTGCAAAAAAGTGAAGTGGTGGGCCAGGGGTGGGGTGGGCATTCCGGGAAGTGGGGAAGGGGGGGAGGGGTAGCCCTCGAATGTGCACAAGTGAGGCAAGGAGGCCCGTATGGCTGCAACCGAGGGGCAAGTGGCAGGAGATGAAGTCAAGGACAGGGAAGGGGCACACAGGGGGGTCTTGAGGGCATTACTCAAGGCTGGTCAAAGAACCAACCAACGTAATCATAAGGGATGTGCTATTTACTAAGAAGCTGCATTCTCCTATGAAACAATGGGAAGAATCACTTCCTTTTTAGCTCTGATCTCAGAACTGGCTGCCCTGCCTGCTAACACTGGCCCCAGCCAGGAAGTCAGCCCACTGAAGCATCGAGAATGACATAAATCATTCACCCAAGCTGACATCACCACAAACTCTCAATACTGGGGTGGGGGGTAATGTGTTTACAGGAGACTAATTCACCAATGTCACCCCCAAGAAAAAGCCTGACTGGACCACACTTAGGTTTTTCCACTGATGAAAGGGCCCCATATTAAAGCCAGTCTGGCAGGGAGAGCTCGTCTCCTCACGGCCACATAAACCAACCCTGCTACGCTGGCCCTTGTAGCTCGGGGCAAACCCAGTGGCTGTGGGGGGCAGTGGCCCAAGAAGGGGCCATGGTGCTCCAGGAAAGCTTTATTGGGGGGGGGACAAAAAGGCAGGTGGGCAAGGAGGGGCTGGAGCAGGTAGATACAAAAATCAAGAATGAGGGCTGTGCCTGGCACGCTGCCACACAGTGAGGTCACAAGTGACCACCACGCCCCAAGGCCGCCTCCCTGGCCCCCGTAGCTCCTGCCCTCCTCTCAGACCCCAGGCCTGTGAAGAAGTGTGGGCCCAATCCTAGGCTCCTGCATCCAGCTGGGTCCCCAGAGGAGAGGAAGGGGGCCTGAGGGCGTGACAGGAAGGAAGCTGACCTGTAAGAGGAGGCCACGCAGATGAGCCCGGGGTTAATCACCAGCTCAGCTCGCGTTGATCGGCAGTCCTGTATGTTCCTCGTTAAGTAAAATTGGAAAACGGACATTACTTCATAAAAAACCTGTGTGCTCAGGACACGACTCTGAGTGTGGTAGAGAAAGTAATAAGACCCTTGAAGGGAAAAAACAAGATTATTCACTAGATTTTCTAGAGCTGTTTGTATTTTTAAAGAAAATGCTCAGAAAAAAAGAAAGCTTAAAAAAATGGAATGAATTTCTCTTGACAGAATTTTAGGTGCTATGGTAAAAAGATGGGTGAGGGTACAGAGGTGACCCCAAATCCCACCAAGACCTAGCCTGCCTGCTCTCAGGAGGGAAGTGTGGTGTCAGCAAGGCTAGTCCCATGTGCTCTGTCCCCTCTCCTTCCAGCACCCAGAGGACTGGCCATGACACTCCCTGCCCACCCTTAAGTTGGTCTGTCCTCATGACACAGTGTCGGCCAGTGACAGGTGGCTGGGGGTGGGAGGTGCTACTTCTGGACAGAAGGACTGAGGGCCACCATGGGATACTATGTGCTTTCCCTCTCTGCCACAGGTCAATCGATGCTTGAGTGGAGAGGCTCTACAGGTGGGTCCTGGAACGGGGGACATGGAGGAGAGTCTGGGCTGACATCCTACAGACAGGATGTGGGAAAAAGACAAGAACTTTTCTGGCTTTAAGTTCCTGAGATTTTGGAGTTGTGTGTTAACCATAATGACCTTGCCTATCCTGACTGTACAGGAAAAAATAACCAGGTAGGACTCCAATCAGAAGAAGCAGAACATTCTAATGCTCAACTATCTTTCCATTCCTAAACTGAAATGTAACAAAACCCACAAATATTTCAAAATTTTAAAACTACATTTTGATTTTTAGTTGAAACTCAAAAATTGTTTAGAAGGAAAAATAGGCAACCGGATAGAGAATTTGGGGCCTAAGAGGTCTCACAGAAGGAAAACAAGGAGCCAGCAGGTGGATTCACAACTCCGAGGCCCCCAGGTACTCTCTTTTACGCTTGTTCTCTTTCTTCCTCCTGGCAGAGTGGAGGAAGTGTCCCTCCCCCTGTGACGGCCAATACTCCCACCGAGGCTCGCATCCCCTCACTTCTTGAGGACTGTGGCTCCTGTGGTGGTTCCCTGCCTATAGGTGCCAACCCTTCAATGCACCAAAATAACCTGTTTTCTCTCATCTTACACGACACTGACCTCATACGCCTTGTCCAACTGTTGTTTGTATCAATAAGGGATCGGTTTTCTTCCCTTCTCATACCTTCTCCCTGATCCTGAACTTAATGCCACAAAAGCTATGGAAAGCCATGTTTATCAAATAAGTTTATGAAATTAAAATTTGATTTCTTTTTGATGGACAGGTTTTCTTAGCACAGCTGTGCAAGTTATTTGACAGGAAGAAAACGACAAACTTGAAGAGTAATCTGAAGGTGAGAGTGGGGAGAGTGGGAAGAAGATATGAACCACAGCTGTTAAAAATCAGAGATGCTCAATTAACCTACTGGGGATAATTTTTTCCTAAAAAACCAAATATTTTTAATTTAAGTTTTTCACATTACGGCAGTAAGACAAGGTTGTTGTAACTAGGAAAAAATGCAATACAAAATGTATAAAAGCAGAGCTAACCCTCCCAGTCTCTCCATCGCAGTCCCCCATAAAGACGCCAGTATCAGGGGCACCTGGTGCTCCTCTCCTGTCTCTCTCAATACACAACAACACACCCTCATCAGCCACCCGCCTGCCCCCCTCAACCCCAGAAGTGCTCTGGCAGAGCTCACCAACAAACCTACCTTGTCAAATCTAAGAACTCCTCTTTCTTCCTCACTTGACCAACCAACAGCACTGAGAGCCGCCTGCTGCTTCCTCCCTTTAAATACCCTTTCCTCAGCTTCNACCTTGTCAAATCTAAGAACTCCTCTTTCTTCCTCACTTGACCAACCAACAGCACTGAGAGCCGCCTGCTGCTTCCTCCCTTTAAATACCCTTTCCTCAGCTTCCTGGTCTGTGGTTGGTTGATTTTCCTCTCTCCTCTCTACCTGCTCTCTTTTCAGGCTTCTTTGCTGGCTCTTCCTCCTCCAACTGAGCCCTAGATGTGGGGCTCCTTGGGGCTCACTCCTGAGCCTTTTCCACTCTTTACGTGCTCCTCATGTGACTTTGTCCTTGTCCCTGGATTTAAGCAACACATTTACGCTGAAGACTCCCACACTTGTAACTCTAACTCAGAGCTCTCCTTTGAGCATGAGACCAAGTATCTAACTCCATACTTGACAATATAACATGTACACTGAAAACTTAACATGTTCAAAATATATTTGCTCCCAAACCCATCCTACCCAACCCGCTGCCAACTCGTTGATAAGTTGTACCAGTGGCTCAGATGCACCATCCCGGAGTCATCCCCGATGCATCCGTTTCCCTCACCCTCCGGCACGCAACCCCTCAGTGTGTGTGCTGCTGACTCTGCCTTCCAGGCATGCTCCAAACCCCCTTCCCACGTGCACACGCCCCGCTTAGTAACACCGCCTTATCTCTTACCCGGTCTACTGCTACAATGTCTCACTGCTCTCTCTGCTTCCTCATCAGCCCTTCTAATCTGTTCTCCACAAAATGGAACATGATTTTCTCAAATCAGAACCATTTTCCAGTACAAAACCCTGCAGTGATTCCCATCACCCTTGGAATAAATATGAAATCCCGGCCATGGCCATGAAGTTCTGCCTTCCCCCATGCCCGCTGTCCATTTCCCCCTCACCTCATCAGCCTGGTGCTCTCTCAGGTCCTTTCTGAGGCCAAGCACTTTGTGCTCAGGGCCTGTGCTCTAACATTCTGGGCTGGTTGGTTCCAATTCCACATAGTTGGTTCCCTCTGAGCCTTTAGGTTTCCGTTTAAATGAAAACTCAGGGGAGCTTTCCATGACCACTGGATCCACTGCAGGCCCCCCTGTCATTCTTCGCTGCAGTCCCTGTTTATTTCATTCACAGCTTTCCTCCCAACTTGCAATGTTGATATTTATCTCTGTTTGCTTGCTTTTGCCTACATTCCTCACGAGGGCAAAGACCACATTTCTTTAGGTCACTGCTACCCTCCTGGTGTTCAGCACAATGCTTGGCACATGGTAAGTTCTTAATAAAAACACACTGGTGGGATGAATGAAAGTGGTTCTTCCCCATCCCACCCCCGCTCATCAATGCTGACTGGGAACTTCTGATGGAAGGCGAGGAGGAGACCCACTGGCAGCCACACGTAGACAGGAAGGAGTTGTAAAGTCCAGACGGGAGCAGACGCAGCTCCACAGAACGCTCCTTTGTCCCTCCTGTCTCTGACGATCCTGAGCAATGGTGTCAAAGTCAGCACGGCCAACATGATCAAATCCAGATTCTCAAACAAGATGCTATCCACAATTTAGATTTTTTAATATTTTCCCCCAATCTCTTCCCAATACTTAAATTAGCCATATGCATATTAAACTCTGGAGTTGAACTAGCTATATCGCATGCAAACACAGAAAATGTGAGGTTCCAGATGCAGGCAACATGGTACACATAATGATTTTTTTTTACTAGACCTTAAATGATTTTCTATTTGAAATCCAATTTCAGACTCACCCACCACCTGAAAGGGGATCGAAGGGTATATTCTGTTTAAAAACATGTTTGTATGCATATTAATGCTTACGACTATTCTACAGACACATGTATACAAACGTACAAAGCTGGTGCTGGGAGAACACGGGTGTCACCTATTCACAGCAGAACTGACTAGTAAATGATCTTCAACACAGAATTAAAACGGACTGCATTTATCAATTTAGCCTGAGTGGTTGATTTACATTTCTTTCTTTTGAGACATTAACCAAGGTGCAAACAATGAGGCTTTCTCTAGTGTCTTAATAAAGCTACAATGATTTATGTTAATTTCTACATGAAGACCCAGAACTACCTACCTCAGGGTACTCAACTGTTTAGTTGTGATTACCTGATCAAAGAAGCGGACACAGGTTCTCAGGGCAGTTTACCTCCAATCTACCTCTGGAGAGATGAACCAATGCCAGGAACATGGCACGGGGGCCTGGCACACACCCACGTTGTGTTTTCAAGCCGAATGTCCCCTTTCCCTGCCTTCTGCTTCAGACTGAGCTCCCAAGGGCAGGGACAAGAAGAGAAGTTTCTACAGAGGAGTTGGGATTTGGGTGAACACTGAAAAACATGTAGAATCTCCCAGAGTAAAGAAAAATGAGCAGAACCAGGATGGAGTACAGACGGAGAGATGGCAGAGGGGAATCTGAGTACCGTGGTCCCTGGGTTTGGGTGGGAGTGAGCCTGGAGTATTTGGGGTGGGGACTCCATGGCACTGGGGTGCACCTGGGCAGGAATAAAGCAGAGAATTGAGAGTTGTGTAGAGCACACGCTGGACACAGACAGTGACAAGGAACCCGTGTGTGTCCCCGTGTGGTACCCTCACAATGCCTTCCATGTGACAATATTTTACCATCTTTCTTATAACTAGGACAATATTTCTGATCTACATCTTACAATCAACCTAAAGTGTGAATATAGAATAATCAAGTCTACTTTTCTAAACTCAGGTCAGGGTACACTTAATCCAAATCAAAAGGTTATACTTGTGGAGATGGAAAATTTTTCCTCCCTTCTTCACAGACCAATGACAGTCATGCCAGTAATGTTTATTCCTCTAGGGAGATAATGGACTATCTCCAGCGCTGGATCTATTTTTACTCGTCCCATCATCCACCATCAATGTTACTCCAAGCAGAGGGGAGGGGAGGGCTATGCAGTAGGTGGAGAGCCAACACCAAGGCTCCTATTGATTCTTCTCTCTTTTGCTCTAAAAGACAGAGTAGAGCAGGAAGCCAAAAACAGTTGTGTAGCTGGCAGCCTACAATGTTGCCCCTGGGGCTTATCACAGAAAAGCAGGAAAAAACTGCCCCCGATTCTTTCTTGCTGAGCCTTCCTGAGGTGGAGAAAATCTAGCCAATTATCAGATTCCAGTTTCTAGATGTCTTCCTAATCCTGTCAATTCTTTGTCCACTTTCACCCACTTAGAAGGCGGAAATACACGGACAGACACTGGAATTGACATACCCCTGCAGGAAACACAGGAGACAAGGTCTCTTGCTTTGGGTACAGAAGTTGTGATCCAGATTTACTGAATAAGAAGTAGAGGTCTCAGACTACAGTTTCCAAAATCTGTCTGTGAATGTTATTCTGAACTTGAGTTTAGAAATGGGTACCAGTGTGGACATTAATGCCAAGCCCTGAATAAGATCTGAATAAGCCCACCAGAGACAAGATGACAAAAGCAAAAACAAACACTTAAGTTTCATTTTATTTCTGAATATATTTCAAATTTTGGTTTCCAGCTTTCACATAGTGGCCAACATTTAAGACTTAAATAAAGCTCCTCAGATAAAAACATAAACGTACGAGTGCATATACAGGCATACCGCAGAGATATTGTGGATTTGATCCTAGACTACTGCAATAAAGTTAAGCAAGCCATGTAATTTTTTTTTATTTCCCAGTGCATATAAAAGTTACACTATATTGTATTCTATTAAGTGTGCAATAGTATTATGTCTAAAAAACCCAATGTACATAACTTAATTAAAAATATATTGCTAAAAAATACTAACAATTATCTGATCATTCATTCAATGAGTCAATTTTTTTGTTGGTGAAGGGTCTGGCATCTAGAGTCCATGGAAGAAGTGCCTCCTTAATAGGTGCTTTGTCTTTGTAGTGTAGCATTTCTGCTGTCAATAATTATATCTGAAAATTCAATTTTTTAGGAGTCTTCATTTTTCCAACCCTGATCCTGAGATTCAGGCACCTGGCCAGCAGGTGGCATTTGGGTTTCATGGTCTCTACACCAAAAAGCTTTTGGTGAAGGCCTGTTTTGGCAGATTGTCAGCTATCCCCCAATATCCATTTCCCCTGTTTCCTTGATAATAAGGCTCTAATTTTTAGCTGGGCACATTTTGGGGCAGGGGGGATAAAACTATATCTCAAGCCTTCTTATAACAAAGTGTGAGTACATTTTTACCAGTAGGATGCAATCAGATATAATGTATGCCACCTTCTGGCAAACATAAGCTATTAATAGTTGGCAGCACTCATTCCTATTCCTTCCCTACTGTCACCTTCCTGCTGGCTGGAAAGTAGACATCATATGGCTGGAACCCCAGCAGCCACCTAGGCCCATGATGTGATTTTAGGAACAAGGGCCACGTGTGACAAAGCAGCAAAAGGAGGAGCTGGGATTCCTTGCTCCGTGGACCAAGTTGGCCCTGGACTGATTCTCCCTGTGCTTTTACGTGAGAGGGGAGTAAACTTCTATCATCTTTAAGCCATGGTTCTTTTTATTTTATTTTTCCTGTGGCTCACAGCTGAACCTACACTGAACAACACATCTTGAGATTCAGATTCATTTTTGAAAGCAGAAATATTTATTAAAATGGCAAAAGACAAATATCATTAACAAACATATTATGCCATTTGATTCAGTTTTAATAAGAAGGAAGAGACTGACTACTTGGTTTTTAAAGGACAATGAAATAATATCACTCTTTTTCTCAAGATCATTTTCCAGTAAGCAGCTGGAGCAAATCGTTAGCTGTGGGTAACCTGAAATCTATCCACCTCCATATGAGCAAAAGCTCAGCAACAACAACTTTTATGGGTCTCAAAGCCATGACTCTCAGAATAGTTTAAAAGGGATTTAAACCTACTTAAGTGGTTTTATTACATGTAATATGAAACCCAGTAATGTCTGTAAATTCCTAAAATATTAAAAATTTATATATATACTAAGAGTGAATAATTCTATAATGAGTATGGCTGTCACTTGGGTTACTAGCCTGATCTGTAGTAGTGTCTAACTGTGATGTGTCTAACACAACATTATTAAGGAATAAACCTAGATGGATGCCTAGAACTGAATCTAAGCCATTCATATTTAATCAACACCCATTTGCCTCATTAACATGTCAGAAAAGCAAGCTTGCAAGGCAAAATCCCTGTGATGCCAGGCCCTGTTCCACATCCCCTTCAAGAGCCAACCGAGAGAGCTTCCTTCGCTGGCATTTTCCCCATGCTGTAAATCACCAGGCTTGGGTTCAGATACTTTCCTGGTTGCCATTTCAATGCAGACTACATTCATAATCTAAACAGGACCGTTTCCTTTGAGCAAACTTCAGAGAAACTCAGAGGAAGATCAGCACAAGTCAACCTTGGACGCTCATCTACCTTGCCACAGGGAGGCCCCCACGGAAGGCACAAGAAATGTTCCCAGGCCTTCATTACGGGGATTTTACACAGCTATTTGACCAGTGGCTGCTCAAGGCTCAAAACTGTCTTGTGATTTTTACATATTATGGGTTATATGGCCTCAGGTTGCTCCAAAGTCATGTTGTTTTTAGACATGGGAGAGAATTTATGTACAGTGGTATGGAGACTGCAGCAACTACGGACTTGGGCCACATGACTTATTTCTGTATTATAAAACAGCAAGAAAAGACTCTTATCTTCCAGAGCCAAATTATTTTAACACAGCTGATATCTAGACAAGGGGAAAGAGGCACTCAATCTATAATTCCTGCATGACACAGAAAATTCTAAAGCAGGGCAGGAATCTGTTTACACAAGAATATGTCACTGTGAAGCATAATATAAAAAACAATACAAACATCTGATAGATTGTAAAGAATGATTCCATTTCAAGCAGTTTCCTAATCATATGTAAGCACAGTACTCTCTCAAAAAATTTGTTTTTGAAAACATTCCTCCGTTCCCTCTTCACTAGTATGTTCTGAATATTTCTGACCTTTACCAAATTGCAAGAACATAGTGCTACAGAAAACATTATCGCTAGTTCAATAGTCGGCTCACCAAGGAAGTGGATGAGTCAACCCTCAAAAATTTCACGTGCCAGGAGCTCAGTGCAGAAGTTAATTAAGTATTAAGACACTAATTAATATTTCCAGAACACATTCTTTGAATAGCAAAGCCAGTATGCTGGCAATCACAAATTAGTTCTCACCAAGGTTAGAAAAATCTAAATTAAAGGAAAAAACAATCCCACACCCTCTACCCCAAGGCATGTTGGTAAACTGAAATAAATATCTAATTTTAACATTTCTGTTCAGCTACAAAGTGAACCATTTTAGGGATGTTCTTGATATTTCATAATGTACTATAGTAGGTAATTATCAGAAAAGTAAAATTCCTACTAAGAGGAATAAAGATAAAAATCTATGTTAAATACTTATAAAATCCTTACTGTTTCACTTCCTCCCTTAAAACATGAGTCCTTGGAGTCTCCAAATTTGTCTTTTATAAAATGTGGGAACTGTTGTTACTGAAGTTTATTCACAGTATACTCAGTTAACTGTTCTTTTTCAGCTCTATAAATTTTGTCTTTCATTTTGAAAGAAGAAAAGCCAATCTCTCAGCTGGCTGAACAAAAATCAGACATTTAGAAGTTAGAAAGTGTATTTTAGCTATACTACATTGCTTTGTGAGGTCACGTTCAACCACCGTGCACTATTCTACCCACAGACGGCAAGTGCCATGGGCAACCCCATCCCACAGGACAGGACTCTGCTGTGAAATTATGGAATTACACTTAACAGCAAGGCAGAGGCAATCTTTGAACAAGGGGCAGTGGTAAAATCTTTCAGTAATCTCAAGGAGAAACTGCGAATCACAGAAACACCCACCCCTCGGAGCCCTGCCCAACTTCCACTCCTGTGAAGACTCCCGCCTCTACTCCAGCAAGGAAGGCCTCAGAACTCCATCCATGCAGGGACCGAAGCCTGCACCTTTTCATTGGCCACTGTGATAACAGCCTTGGGTTGTTTGATCTTTCAGATCTATACGTTTCAACTTCCCAGTCTGACTATAAATTACCCAGGGGTGGAGCCAATGTCTGGAATTTCTTTGTATTAAAATAGTGCATATCCCTACATATCACAGTTATAAATATTTACTGATAGACTAAATTTAACTACCATTTCCCTATTACTTCACTTTGTTTAAAATGAAACACTACTGATTACAAATGTAGACACATTTTTCAAGTAAATTCACTCATCGGCAAATCAGTTTTACAAATGTTAATTTCTAATGCTCAGCATTTCAACTTCTTTTTAAAAGACAAAGACATGGAGGTTCTAATCAGTATCACGTGACTGTGTCATTCACAATAAAAAGCAGGAAAAAGAAAAGATTAATCAACTGCAGATTTGATAGACCTATCTAAAACTAAATTTGTGTATGCGCCCCAGACTGGAAGAGAAATTGACAGTTTTCCAGGATCTGATTTTCAAAATTATATTTTTGGTATAGATCAATTTTCTATTCATAGCTATAATGAGGAATGAATAAAGGCTATATAGATAGCAGCTCTGCTCTGTGTCTGTCAGCAAAATCTGTTACCAGATCCTTCACTTTCCCACTCAAGATACTCAGGGTCTTGAGGGAATGTGGATCACACAAAGAACAGCCCTCGGTGGCTCATTTAGCCGTATGTTTCTTCGACCCTTCTCTTTCTCCTTGCTTTGGTCTATTTTGCCACCTACACCACCAGGTAGATGGTACCATTAAAAGTGCATGCCCATGGCCACCATTAACTAGTGTGGACCAACCATGCAGGGTAATCTCTGCTGCATTATTTGCATCAAAATGCTAATATGCCTCACAGAATGGCAGAAGGAATGACAAATAGCCTGGGAGATATTCTTTTTTAAATCATATATATGGAATAAATATAAACCCCAAGGTCAAGAGGAGTCAAAAGTAACATTACCCTAAACCAGGGGTCCTCAAACTTTTTGAACAGGGGGCCAGTTCACTGTCCCTCAGACCGTTGGAGGGCTGGACTATAGTTTTTAAAAAACTATGAACAAATTCCTATGCACACTGCACATATCTTATTTTGAAGTAAAAAAAAAAAACAAAAGGGCAAAAACACCTGCATGTGGCCCACGGGCTGTAGTTTGAGGACGCCTGCCCTAAAGTAACTGAAAACAAAAATAGAGTATCGTTTTTCCAAAATGCTGTGTATTACACACCGTTAGGATGCTTTCCATTCATGCAAACATCCCTTCCTCTCTAGAGCCTGCATTTTACGATGGTGGCATTGTAATGGCTGTCATTGTTGGCAACACTGCCAAGAGTCTAATCAAAATGTGAGAGCATCTGTCGTGCTCTCACGTCAAAGCTCTGCTGCATACACTTCAATCTAAACCAATGCAAAATGAATTTTAAGTGACACAAGTCAGTGGTGTCATGACATCATAGTGTGTTCCAAAGGCACATTTATACCCACAAAGAATTCTACTGTAATTACAGTACACTATATATGATGTGTATAATCAGTAGATACAAGATCTTCTATTGGCACTACACATAGAGGCTATACTCTGCTAATAGACCTAGTTCTATATCCTAAACATGGAAATGAAGAGTAGCATATTAAGATCTGTGAGCCAGCGTGTCTGTCTGGTTACTAGCTCTTTAAATATTTACCATGAATCTTTTTCTTCCTCCAACTGCAGCAGCAGTACAAATAAAAAGCTGTAAGTATTTGAACAGTTTAACGCCAGGAAAGTTTTCTTTGGGAAGTGGAGAGCCAGACACAGAGAAAGTCCGTGAGTTTTCCAATGACACAGGCAATTGACAGCACCCAGGCACTTTTTCTCCTTGGTTTGATGTGGAAATTTCAGGCTGCTACGTACATGGCTGGCAGATCTCTACTCCACATAAGCACTTGCTCAGCTGTAAAGTTTCATCTTTTCATTTATAAATGAAAATACATTTTAGGTGGTAACTAGTTTACCATCTATAAAGAATATTACTGCTATCAAAATAGGGGAAAAAGCCGTCTGATAGGAGAAACAACCCCAATCATCCTAAGTAGTAAGAGGTACTTCCCTGCAAGCAGCCACCTCCCTGGCAGCTGTCATTATTACGGGGTCCCCTCCCTCCCCCGAACTCTAAGGCAATTGTATACCTGGGTACTGATTGCTTGTGGGAAGGTGGAAAAGAGAGGAGAAATATGTCTTTTTTATACAGAGCCAAGAGGACTATGCAGCAGAGATAAGGAGAAGATTGGGGTCTCTCTTGGGTGACTCTGCCCAATCCCATGGCAGCTGGGACTGCTCTTGAGAGCAGGAGAGCCTGGCTGGGTGGTGCCTGGGTGTCCTGGCATTACTGACAGGAGAGGCACACCTATCCTTGCTGGGGATGCCCACGCAAGGACCAGAATTAGGCCTTGAGAAGGCCAAAGGTAACAGCTGATAGGGACAAATTTCCTATGCACAGAGAAAAGGGAAAACAGCAAAGAATGCCAGCCTAAAAGTGAACAGATTTAAAAAGTTTAACTAATATAGGACTAGGATGAATTCATGGACCATGTAAACACCAGACAGTGGCTGCTGGCCTTCCAGGATCCCTCTCCAGGCAAAGGCTCACCTTAAAAATGAAACTAACAAGAAGTAAGCCAAATAGATAAGAAAAATTAAGTCTGTTACATTTCTAATATTTTAAATATTGATTGAAAAAATAGATTATATTCTGTGTGCCAGACCCTTAATATATATTATCTCATGATAAATCCTACAGAAATCCTGAAAAATAGATAATATCTCTATTTTACAGCTATAAAAATTATGTCAGAAAGATTAAGTGACTTGCCCAGTATCAACCAATTAAGTATATGGCAGATTTCAGGCCTGTCTGGCAGGGCTTCTTGACAAAGGCCCCATGCCCTGTGATTTTAAATGCTATTTACATAGATGAGGATTCAGCAAACTTTTCCTTAAAGGACCAAATACAAAATTATTTCAGGCCTTGTGGGGCACACAGTCCCTGTTGCAACCATTCTGTTAAAGTGCCGAAGTAGCCACAGGCAGTATGTACACAAGTGGGCCAATAAAATAGGAGACCGGTTTGCCAACTTCTGATTTAGAACAATATAGAACAGAGGCTGGTAAACTGTAGCCATGCACCAAATCCAGCCCACCACCTGTCTGTGTAAACAGAGCTTTATTTATGATCCAGATCTAGCCTACCATCTAGACTATTTCTAGACAGTTTGAGGGTAATGCACCAAGATATAACAATGCCCTACTTTCAGAGAAATGCTCTTAGGAACATCCAGTGCTCTCTGTTCTAATCTTCCTTCACAATGTTCTGATTCCTAATCCAGCCCCCTCGGTGGGAGAGTCTTGATAAACACCTGGTGCCCTATCAGTGACCTCTCACTGCAAAGGAACAGAGACATTCTTTGTCATCATCAATCAATCAGGGATTCAGTTTCTGGAAGATGCAGTACCCCTGGGGAGCTTAAAAAACAAAAAAGGAGATTCTTAACCTGAAAAGATGACGACCCAAAACTGAGCTTGTGGTGACATGACAATGAATCAGTTAATTCATTCATTAAAATATTAAACTGAATGCCTGCTCTGTGCCAGGCAGAAGTACCTATGATCTTCAGACCAAAAAGACTGACTCACAGCACTTGTGTCAATACTTTACGTAGAGCGAATCTCTGTTGTTATTTATGAAACCCGAAGACCTGAGCTGGAACATAACCCATTTTCAAGTAAGCAGACTGACACAGACCAATGGCGTTACTTTGACAGCTACTGTAATAAGAGTCCTAAGACAAAGAACTCAGGTTCTTTGCTTCCTTTCCAGAATAACAAACAAGAGAGCAGAACCTGCAAGCTGTGGGAGGGCAAGGACTATGTCAGGCTCACTGCTAAGTCCTAAATGCTCCTCCATGGCAAGGACTCCAAAAATAGTTGTCATTTGTATTAACATAGATTACCTCCATGGCTCCTGACAAGCTGGAGTGTGAATGGTCCAGCCTGAAAGTGAGATACCCTAACTCTCATGTTAATGAGATCAAATTCTCCATACCTGGATTGTCTGGTAATCAGAAGCATCGATTCCTTTCACGGTCACCTCTCGAAAAACTCTTGGCTCCAGTTCTTCTTTGGTAAGATCACAGTGATAAATGATACCTAAAAAGGACAGGAAGTCTTAGTTTAGTCCGCAAGACTCACTAGATGCAAGGAAGGCAAGGATCACAGAGCATAATTGGATGCCAGGAATGGCAAGATAGGAAAAGAGTCAGGGACCTGGCTAATCACCATCACAGTGGAGGGTCACCACATGCTGTGTGCTTAGAACATGCTCCTCTGGCACAGGGAGTGCTATGTGAACGCTCTCTTCACCATCACCAGCTCATGCGGCTTTCCTTCTTACAATACTCATCTGTGTAGATATACATTTTAGAAGACTCAAATGCATTCTGAGTATGAGAAAAAGTGAAAAACCTAATTACAGAAACTTAACAGGTCTTCCCCAAGCCAGGTCCGCTTAGGAGGACAGGTCAAAGAAAACAGCAGACTTCATTTAGGGCCATGTTACCTGGGAAGCAATTGACAGAAAACTCAAGTGACTTGCCCAAGGTCAACAGCCAGTCAGGGGTCTTTTGACAGGTATCTCTGGGGCTCCTGACACCTGACATCTACCCATCTGTGGACACACATAGGGACAGCAATCAGGGACCGAGGTGATTGGTAGTCATTTCAAAACTGCTTTTACAATTCTGACTATCCCAGTAATTACACACAACAGAAAATGATTAATATACACCAAGAATTCCAGCTTATTAAACACTAATTAAAATTCCATTTCTTGAATTTAATGCTACTACTTTTTAACATTTACAAACTAAATCAAAGAAACAATTAGCAAGATGAGTCATCAATGTTTGCAAACAATGACACTGCTGTGGTTTATGAAACAGAATTAGTCATTCACAGAGTGGCTGGTGTGGAAACAGCACTTCCCCACCTAATACTTTAAACATATTGCTGTTAAGTATATGAAAAATCGATTTAGTGATCCCACCAGTACTTGCTGGAAAACCAAAACCCAATGGTGCTCCCACAGGGCACATTTAAATGGAAGAATCATGTATTAAAATGGCAGCCCCTTCCTCTCAACTCCTCTGTGCATGTACTTCACTAATAGCTGAGAAACAACACTCTGACCCCCACTGGCAAAGAGTAAATACACTGAGATCTGTTAATAGCGTTGACTGCTAATCTTTACAAATATTATTTTAGTTCTCATACTTACAGAAAACTATTAATATTTTAAGGTTGGTATAATAGGGTGCATGATTAACACTGACAGAAAGAAGATGTGTAATATGACTTAAGTGTTGACTTTCTTTGTTCCAGTTATGCTTGGATATTTGCTGGAATATATCTTTATATATAATCTACAGGTAGTCCCCGAGTTACGGATGAGCAAGCTTAAGGGGTTCCATACTTTCAGGTTCCCAAGGTTCCCCATAAGAATAATTTATAGTTAAATAATTAAATTAGTAATTCGGGAACTAGTTTCTTCTGTGTACGTAAACAGACCGGCATGGGGTAAGTGGTTCGTTCGTTGGCGCAGCATCTTTACGCTAGCGGCTACTCTCATTGGTAGACAGAGAAGCAGCTGATAGAAATACAAGAACATGAAGAATCAGAAGATCCAGACCCAAGAAAGTTTATGACAAAGGAATTAGCTGAAGCCTTTTCCTCACTGCAGGATTTACTAAGCTTGAGGAGAAAGATCCTAACATTGAGTGGTTTACAAAGGTTAGTGGGACCAGCTGCTCCAAGGCCATTTATGATGAAAAAAAGAAAAAGGCTGTGCAAACTTTGTTCAAGAAACCAACTTCAGTGGTCAGCTCCCCTCCTTCAGCAACAGAATCAAATCCTGATTCTCCAGCACCTACCCCATCCTCTCCCGCACATCTCCACCATCGTCATCGCCTGATTAACATGAGCCTGGCCTCTTGCCTCAAAAGTCCCCTTTTAGTAAGCCAGACACTGATGCAACATTAGGTGAGTATTAAACTTTAATATTCTTTTTTGAAATTTCTCCTATCTCCTATCTAAACTTCTTTTTTTTTGAGACAGATTTCACTTTATTGCCCTGGCTTTTTTTTTTTTTTTTTTTTTGAGACAGAGTCTCACTTTATTGCCCAGGCTAGAGTGAGTGCCGTGGCATCAGCCTAGCTCACAGCAACCTCAAACTCCTGGGCTCAAGCAATCCTGCTGCCTCAGCCTCCCAAGTAGCTGGGACTACAGGCATGTGCCACCATGCCTGGCTAATTTTTTCTATATATATTTTAGTTGGCCAATTAATTTCTTTCTATTTATAGTAGAGATGGGGTCTCACTCTTGCTCAGGCTGGTCTCGAACTCCTGAGCTCAAACGATCCGCCCACCTCGGCCCCCCAGAGAGCTAGGATTACAGGCTTGAGCCACCGCGCCCGGCCTAAACTTCTTGTATGAGTTTGTTTTTATGTTCTGTTTGTTTGAATTAAAAGAGCACAATAGTTTCTGTAACTTACTGTATAAGGGTAGTATTATTATAGTATTATACTGCATTATTATTATTACCACATATGAGCCATTATAGTATTGTTATTATTATTACCACCATATATGTGCTCCCAGTTATATACAAATCTGACCTAAAGACGTTCTCAGTAACATATCCTGTCCATGACCGGAGACCACCTGTACTTCCAAACTATACTCTGTAAGCATGCATTCTAATTTACCAGATATACTGAATACTGCTCTTGCCTATATGGATATCATCTTGACAGCAAAAGGCTATTTATGATATATTTAAATTTTCAATTGTTTCTTGATCAGTACCTGGTGCCCCCCCTAAACCACAAAATGCCTCTGAACCTCTGAAAAAAACTCCAAACAATCAAACAAAAAAAGAGCATGCAGCCCAAGAATGTGCCACTGAAGTTTCTGACATTGCATCCCTGCGACCTGTAGCACTGTGAATGCTGAAGGCCTCGGGAGCCAGAATTCCCAGCTCTGGCAGTTACTAGCTTAGTGTCTTAGATAAGTAACTGAATTACTAGAGAGCAAACTTTCCAGTGAAGACATTAAGTAAGAACTACACTCAAAATGCCTGTTTATCTAGAAAGGTTGAGACATCAAATCTAACAGCAGAATGAAATAAATACATAACAGGGGCTGGTTACTGTTCAGAGAACAGGTGTTAAATGCCTGACTGACCTCTACTCTTCTGTGCACCAGAAATGATACCTTGAAGAGGCTGTGTTAAAGCTGAAGGTATCAGTGCTTTATGTATCTTATCCATACTTTCTGTTTATAGGTCCTCCTGGGTTTGCCCCGGTTAGCCCGTTACACATTCACACCATAGTGTGAATCCCTATAACCTAACAATGCTTTGTGTCCTACCTGATTTGGCTCATATGGGATAAGAATAATGAAGGCGGCATTTGAAGAAAACATCCTAGAATCACAAACCAGAAAGGACTGGTTTCATAATCTCTAGGAAATAAATTTCAAAGTTTAAGGGTAAAAGAGAATTGGACTATGGAAGAACTGTAAGGCCAGCAGAGGTGTCTGGATTTGAGAAGATGCCCCCTGATGAAAACAGTGCTTTAAGAAGGGCATTCTAGCAACAGGAAGGAGGCAGGGAGAGCAGGTGGTACACTTCCAGTTTAATAAATGAAATGATTATAGGAGAAACTGCAAATGAAGAATCAGAGGGATCTAAAAATTGGATATGTAAAAAGGTAAACTTTGTAACCCATGGAGATATTGTTTTATCCGATCATAGGTTGAGTTTCAATGTTTTTAGAGATCAACTTGCATTCAGGAGAGAAAAGAGAAAGATGGAGGCAAAATGAGTAAGAGGAGACAAAGGAGACAGACAAAGCATCACAGGAACAAATTAAAGCTTGGTGAGAGCTGCCAGGCGGTAGAGAACTAGGAACACACTTGTCTTTTCAAATATCACAGCCATAGTCACAGATAATATTTCATTGCTTGGAATAGAACCCAACATTTTACACTAGGACAATGAGCCCTTTCTTCCCTAAGTAATGATGAGCTTGTTCCTGAAATAAATGGTCACATGTGGTCATTGAAGGAAGTTGATGGGCCTTTGGGGACTCTGCTTTTAGCAAGAGCAGGAGAGTCACCTGCACTCTGTCGTCCTCACTGTCCTTTGTCCATGTAAACTGTTTAAGACAGGAGATTTTCCAAAGTAAAATTTCTGGAACCAGCATAAGTTGGAGGAAATAAATTGTGGACCCTGCAGCAGTGGATTAAGGATGGCTGTCTGGAAGAAATGCATTTGTCCTGGTCTGTCCACTGGCTGCTGCTGTGCTCCAGGCTACAGGGGAAAGTGGGGTGAGGGGACACACAGGGCACCTTGAAGTGGAGTTCTTGCACGGTCACTTCCTACTCTTGGCCCTGGCCTCCACATTCTTGTGGGTGCTTTTCCTAGCCCCCTCGATCCTCTGCAAGGTGCTTGGGAAGGTAAAGCCGGCTAGGTTTTCCAGGTATACCATCAGACTCACAGAACATCATTCTTTTGGTTTTAATAACCCTGGCAGCAATCTGTCACCACAACAGGATTCCTTAAGGACTGTCTGCTCTGTGACTCAGAGGCTCAAAATAAAAGAGGAGGAGACATCACTGTCGACTGGCCAAATCCCATGAGCAGGACAGAGCCATGTCAGTACCTGCTGAGCTCTCCCTTAAGACTAGCTCTATTTTCTAAAGATCTAAGGATCGTGACAAAACCAGGTGGGGAAAAAAAAGCACTCTGGAGGAGTTTAGTAAATGAACAAGAAAAGTGCAGAAATTTTTTTCAGCCAGATTGTTTTTAGGACAAGGTCTGCCTGGCCAACTGCCAACTGCCAGCTGCGCCAGCCTCCTGGGACAAATCACAGTATGGGTACGGCTACAACCCCACAGAGACAGTGCAGCCAAATGGAGAAACAGAGGAAAAACCAAAACAAAGTAAAATGAATGTGACCATTTTTTTTAAAAAGTTAAAGAGAGAGCTATGTTTACTTTTGAGAAAATTAACCCATACCACGAAATGTAAAATCACAACAAGCATTTTCTCTTTTCTACTAGAACCATGTCACACACATTGTTTTTTTATGATGGAAGACTAGACTTTCAAAATTACATTTTAATTTAATAGCAGAACCAATTCTCAGTTTATTGAGAAAACATTTTTTTAATGCGAGATGTGGCTACGGGTTTTATTTTGTTTTTGTTATCTGCACTGTGTGTTCTTGTATATATAGATCAAAGGCTGAACTGAACATTTTATCTGCTAGCACTAATTTTTAATCGACCTGAACAATAGCTGTTCCTATTCCCAGAAAAATACAGATTCAGCATATAAGACTGATGAGAGTGCAGTTTTCGGCATTTACATTTCCCTTTGTTCTGAGCATATGTTTTACGGTTTTATTCCCACTAGGTAATTTTGGCTGTAGTACAGCATACGCGATTTTCAATAACATAACATTATTTCTATTTCCCCCAAAGAAACCCAAACATCCATCAGTCTGATTTTTAAAGTGAGCAGCAATGGTGCAAAGACACTTACCTGGAGATAAAAAGGAAGTAAACTGATAGAAGATTTCGGTGTCCTTCTTCTGCCCGCTGTATCCCACAATGCTGCCGACCTCGAGCGGGAAGGTCTTGAGGAGAGCACCAGTAGCCAGGTCGTGAAGCTGCAGAATGTTCTTCACGTCGTGGAGGTAGCATAAGACCAAAAAGTTGGACCTGACACAAGCTACCCATTCTGAAAAGAAGAAGAGATAAAACTTTTTGAAAATGAATGGAAAACATGCTATTTATTTAATTGAACAGTTCTAGAGATACACATTGTGTTATGCAGCAAAATCATTCTATAATTGGTTTTAATTATTTACCTAGTTTTTTAGTATATTCCTTTACTAAATGATTATTGCTGTATATCCAGAGAAAATAAAATATTCTTCACCTTGAGCCAGGAGCTTATGATGACCTAGAAAACGTGTGGAATACAAATAATCCTTCCTATTTTGTGTCCAATATCACACTACAGGAGCTATTAAAAAACAACAACAAAAACCAAATCATGACTCATGTCTGACAAGGTTGTTTATTTGACAAAAATATGTTAAGCCTTCGGTATGCACCAGGTCCCCTGTAAGGTGCTGGAGAGACAAGTGGAAAGATGAGGTCAATTCTGCTCTTGAGACACAATCATAAAAAAATACAAGCAGCAAGATGTAAACAAAGGTAAGTGATTGGTTGGTGGAGGAGCCACAGTGAGTGAGAGCCCTTGAGTACAGGCATATGGAGATGGGGTTAGGTGATGGGGGGCCATCAGGGAAAGGACAGCTTCCCAGGGATGAAGTGGTGGGCAGACAGGTGACTTAAGGAATAGATGCCAGAGCTAGGAATGAGAAGAGGAAAGGCTTATGAATGCATGAACAGCAGGAAAGGAGGAAGACTGGTAAAGAGAACAAGTGAGAAATCCATTTGCAAGAAGAAAAAAGTTGTTCAGTTCAGGGGTGGGTGGCCCTGCTGGTGGTGGCCTAATGGGGCATTCAGTGAGGCAGGTAGAAGGGAGGCTAGTTACCAGTTACTGAAAGGCCAGTGTTTGAACAGAAGGGTGACATAAATAAAGATGGCATTAAGAAAGCCTGTATCTGACAGCTGAATGCAGAACAATGGAAGTCTGCATAAGGATGGAGGGGAGACAAGTACAGACACTACTACGTAAGCCAGTAGAACACCAGATCAAGCTGGAGATAAAGACTAGGCAGGAAAGAAAAGAAACGAAGGGCATTTCCCAAGAAGAATCACCAGGACTTGATGACTGCAGGGATATGGGGAGTGAGGTAGAGCTCTCAACTCCCAGGGCTGCAGCTTGCAGGAACGGTGCCCAGTGACAGGGCTGGGACAGCACGCGTGAGCCAGGCCATGGGGAGCGGGGAGAACCAAGGGCAGGCACGGAGTCAGCCTGAGGTCAGCAGGGTCACCCGCAGGGAGAGATGCTGTGGCAGACGGAAGAAAGGACAGGGCTGCAGGTGGCAGGCAAACAGGCTAAAGAGATGCCTTTCTTGGGTTTCATGGTGGAGTGTGGTGGGTTCTTGACACTGCTTATTTTTATAACCTGAGAAACTAGCACTTGACACTTGTGATGTCAGAATTTATCCACGTGAACAACAAGACAACACCCAGAGGGAACTCTGAGATTAGCAGGGGCCCCAGTCTTGGCTTGTTAAGATAACTACGGCTAACTTTTCCCCAAGTGAGGATGTAAAGAACTCTTACATTCAAAAGTAAGTTGCTCATTCTCCAATACAATTTTTTTAAAGCACCTCAGTTGAGCAATATCGTTCACATGGCCTAATGCTTTAAATAGAGAAAAGTATGGGAAAAAAATGAAATAGATTATAGCTGTCAAAGAATAATCAATCTGTGTTAACTATGAGTACACCAGAATTATAAAACAGACAAAAGTGAATAAGAAAAGGACAAGGTGATTTGTAGACTGTCATTAATAAAAGCTCTGACTTTATAGCTGTACTTTATGACTCATCCCTAGTTTTTATTCTCAACAGGGCATTCTGTGCTAATGATACATAGCAAATTCAACCGTGCTTCTTTTGAATTGATGAGTTCTAATGAATATTGAAGGTTTCCCCTTTCCAGTTTAAAGAACTGATAACCTTTTTAGAAGGAAGGCTATAAAAATATATTATCCCCCCAAATCTCCGAGCACTAATTTGCATTTCATTAGATCTATAAGGTGGGATGTCACCATAAGGCACAGTTAATACCCCTTTTTTGGCTTAAATAGCAGAAAGTTCAGATGCCCTGGGAACTATTTACAACATCCAAGATGGCTCCCCATACAAGAATCTCTGTTCCAACCTGACTTGCACCTGAAAAACACCTAGGGCACCTACATGAAGACCTATGCCAGCATGTCTCATCTCAGGCGAATGATTGTGGCATAGAGTGCTGAATCTGGCACTCAGGAAGCACTGATCACTGGCTGTAACCACGCTTATGGGGGACATTCCAGCTTCAGTTTAGACAGAAGCCATCAGGCTATCAAAATGACAATGAAACAGATTCATTGAATAAAGACGTTAAAGGAAATGGTAAAAATAAAAAAAAACCTGTTCCACAACTCATGGATCCCTTATCCAAATATAAATAAGGGTCAGAGAGTGAAGAGAAGGTTCTGAGAAGAAAAGTGATGATATTTCCTTGGAAAGAACCCCTGCCATGCTGTAAGTCCCCCTCCCGACTGGAGTGAGGGTGTCAGGGTTACTACCTTCTAGTAACCCCAGCCTGAGAGAAAGAGAGAGAGTACTGGCACCTGATCTAACCTGAGAAGCCAAAGGGACTGTGTCTGGAAACTGAGAAGGCAGAAGGGCCAACTGCTCTGGAAGAGGAGCGTGGGAGGGGTTGCTGCTGTGAGGCTGCAGATGTGGACTTTGCAGGAAAGAGCAGGCATGGGGCTGTCTTGGGTCCTGTCCAATAGAACTTCCTACGGAGATTTCAGCACAAAAGGGTGGAGAGGTGCAGCCAGATGCCCAGGGGCTGAGGAGAGTCTCAAGCAAACATAGTAATACTTTCTCTAGGGCCAAAGGCACTGCAGCAACCCAGAAGGAAACGCTCTTAGGAAACTGTGGCTCTGGAAGAGTCAGCTGGAATCATCTGCCACCCCCATACTCCAAGCAATGTCAGGTTTAAATACCTGCCAGGCACAGAGAGCATATTGCCTTGAGCCAGGGAGAAAGAGTCCCTTATTGGTCAAGGACAGGAACCTGGATCTGTCTTGACTCCAACACCTGTGCATTAGTTCACTGAAAAACATTATTTCAGGACTGTTTTATCTGAGACACGGCTAATCTGCAGATCTCAAAAAAGATTATTTTTCTAATTATATACCATAAACCTTTACATTTTTAAATGGCCCTAAGTTTTATCCTCACTCAACCCATCAGAAGTTCACCTCCAACGAGTAAACTCTTCATTGGCCTGAAGGTACTGAACACTCCTTTTGTGTAAAAACTTGTCCCAAAATTAGTGAGTCTTATTCTAATCAAATTCAGCTTTCACACAATAAATAATTTATAAAGCAGCATATCATTTTTGGAAAAATCACAGAAAGAATGAATAAAAGGGAACTGAAAGGCACTGTGAGACACAACTGATATGGAAGGGAGGTTCTCAAGAGGTTAATGCAGTTCACTGCACAAAGCAGCAACTGCAATGGGTTTCAATTAAATCTGACAATAGTCTACTCTTTTTTCTAATAAGAGGGCTGTAAATCCATTCTAAGATCTATGACAGGTATAACACAAATAGCCAAAGGCTATTCAAAAGCTTAAAGCTAAAAGTTCTACATTTAAATAGTTTAAAAAATTAAATGTTTGTGATTATTATCAGATATTTAATTACACGAAGACAACTGTTATTTTAAAAAAGTATCTTTGAAAGTCAGAATTCACACCTTCACGATTTTTATGAACACCCTGCATTTCTATAGGATATCAGACTAAGCTACAAAGAGGTCACACAGTAAAGACCTGTATATGCTATGTGCTAACTTGTTGACATTCTCACCAAAAACAAAAGCATGATTTTTAAGTAACATGTACTCTTACCTAAGACATCTTTCTCGTGCTCAGGAATAAGCACTTTCCACTTAGACTCATCAGGATCCGTAAAGTCGATGTTGATCAGGCGATAATTGGGAGAATGGCGATTCGTCTTGAACGTGAACACTGTCCCCTCATTGGTTACATAGTCATACTCTCCTTCAAAGTTGTCGATCAGTTTTACCCACTTCAGGATTCCTGGCAAGAGACCAAGCATTCCCGTCAACTCTCCAATTGGTCTGGGTGTAGGGAGGGGAGGGTAGATCTTCCCTATCTATGGAAGACAAAGCAGAGATGACTTTTGGAAGATCTAAGGCAGGGGTGGGGAACCTGTGGCCTTCTAGGTACATGTGCGGCCTTTGGACTGAGTCCAAATTCTACAGAACAAATTCTTTTATTTTTATTAATATACTTTTGTCTTTTATATTTTTATTTTATCTTCAAAATACCAAAGAATAAAATAAGTTTCAGTGAAATAATCACCCCAGATTGACTGGCACAATTAGAACATTAGTAAGCCATGAGGGCTAACTGGATGGCTGCTATGCTCATGATTTGGCTCTAACCTCCCACAGCTGAATGGTGCCACTACCACACGAGGATGGCTGGCGAGAGTTTATGGGGGTCGAGTACACCAGTCTGTTATTAGCTGTTGACAACAGTGTACTGTGTTTCTGTGTGAAGTGGTATTTTTGAATAGCTGCACAGCTCAACTGTATTTTTTAATTCTGTCAGCTTAACAGCCCATCATGTCAAAGACCAAGAGAACGATGAAGGAGGAAAACAGATTTTTTAATGAGGACTGGGACTTGCAATATTGTCTTGTTCTGCTAAAGATAAGGTGATTTGCTTGCTTTGTGATACTGCAATATCAACATTAAAGAAATTCATTGCTCATCAGCATTGTGCCACTAACGAGGACCACAAATATTTTAAATTAGAGGGAGATGCGTAAAAGTTTGTATTGCAGAAATTAAAAGATGAAAAGTAAAAGCAAAGACAATTCTTTTAAGCAGCAATAAGACCTGGAAATAATGCCACTGAAGCAACTTATAATGTAGCTTACATACTTGGGAAAAAAGGGAAGCCATTCAGTGATATAAAAATTGCGGAAGAGGCATTGTTGAAGTTGTAGGATGCTTAGACCCCAATAATGTTTCAAAGTACAAACAACTGCCTCTTTTAAGAACCATAACTGATCTGCAGCATGAATTAGCCTTCAACTTAACAGAACTTCATGCAATACTTCAAGAGGAAAATACGTATTATTCAATCGCTTTGGATGAATCATCTATACTACTGACTCAGCCCAGATGTTATACTTCATTCGGGTCATAACAGAAGATTTTCTTTGCTATGAAGAGTTGCTCATTTTGGGCACTCTGGTGAACAGAACATGGGGAATAGATAGGTTATCTTCAACAGTTTTCAAGATAAATGGGAAGTTGCACTGAATTTGGTAAATTTACAGCTTCCATGACAGGAAAACATGAAGAGTTTATTACACAGATAAAAAAAAAAAAAGTATTAACAGATCCAGATGCTCTCATTTCTTTTCACTGCATCTTGCATCAGCAAAATCTATGTGCCTAAAGCTACTATTTTAAGTGACACTTTGCAACAAGCTATAAGTATTGTTAACTATATCCATGCAAATGCAATATGGCATCATCAGTTTCGTAACATGCTAAAGTTGAACCATAAGGTATTCAGTGTGGATTTGCTGTATCATTCTAAAGTTCAGTGGCTATCACAGGGATACGTGTTAGCCAAAATTTTATCTCTGCAAGAACAGATAGTTAAATTTTATGAAGAACAGAATCAGCAATGTGAATTACTGAAAGATTTCCATAGGAATGTAGCATTTCTGTGTGATATCATGTCAACTTGAATATTTCTTTGCAAGGTAAAACTAAGTCTAAGTATGATATGCAGCAAAAAATCCAAGCATTTCGAAAAAAAGCTCTTTTTTCAAAACACTTCTTCGAAAGGAAATTTTGGATGAACGTTTTCCTCAGTTAGCAAACGTCACTGATGAGGATGATGTATGGGAATCATCTAAAGAATATGCAGCTATTATAGACCTATTAATTGGAGAATATAATGAAAGGTTCACTAACTTTGAGAATCATGACATCACACTCAAATTAGCATTTCAGCCTCACCTAGTTGATATCATCAAGACACCTAAAGAACTACAGATGGAATTGACTGAACTCTCAGTAGATGACAATTTAAAGTCATTGTTTTATGCTAAGAAAGATACAAATGAAATATGGAGCAATGCAGTAGAATACTCATTCCTTAGGCAACATGTCCCCAAAATGCTTTCTTGTTTTTCAACCACATTGCTGTGAATTGACATTCTCCTATCTAACCCAAATCAAGACACACTTAACATCACAAATAACTGATTGATAACCACTTGGAGCAGGGGTCCTCAAACTTTTTAAACAGGGGGCCAAATTCACTGTCCCTCAGACCGTTAGAGAATGCACGCTGTGGGCCCGGGATGAGTTGGCTGCTAAGCAGGACAGGTAGCGGTGGCAAAAACACCGGGTGGGCGAGATAAATGTCCTAGGCGGGCAGCATGTGGCCCGTGGGCTGTAGTTTGAGGGCACCTGACTTAGAGGATCAGCTGAAACTGCAGACCTCCATGTTGCAACCAAATTTTCAAATGCTTTCCAAGAAAAAGCAGATACAACAAAGTCATTAAAAGGTTATTTAACTTTAAAATTAACAACTAGTTTTCATTTTTTGAAATTATTAAGTACATTCTAGTTAGATTTTTACAAAAATAATGTACATTTTTAAACATATCTAATTTAAGTTTCTTAAATGTGGTCTTATTTAATTACAGCTAAATTAATGTGGCCTTCCAACATGAAAAGGCTCCCTACCCCTTATGTAAAGCACGAAAAAGAGCAAGGACCAGTTGTGGGTGAATAATAAGGTTTATAAAAAATGCTAATGGAAACCTGAAAAACCTGGCAAGGAGGTGACAAGGAAGGACCTCTCCTCCCAGCCAACCATCTCATATAATCTGGTAAATCCTCTTCTACCCAACCCAGTCTCAAATCTGTGCACCTCTCCTTTTATCCTGCTATCACACCACTCCAATGTCTTCTCCCTCCCCGTCTTCAGCAGTAGCTCTCAATCAGGGACATTTCACCCCCAGGGGACATCTGGAAATGTCTGGAGACATTTTTAGTTGTCACAACTTGAGGGTGGGGCTGCTTTTGGCACCTGCTGGGTAGAGGCCAGAGATGCTGCTCCACATGCTACAAAGCACAGGACAACCCCACAACAAGGTGGCAGCCAGCTCAAGAGGTCAACAGTGCTAAGTCTGAGAAACTTTGGTCAATAGCACTGGCTTTCCCATTGCTGCTCTTGGTTTTCTTGGTATAGCGGCCATCACAATGTCTTAATATCCTCAACTGGTCTGTGTTAATGCTTTTAGACACATTCAATGAGTCCCTCATTACCCTTTGAATAAAATCCAAATTCCTCAAGTTCTCCACCGTCTTGCATGCTGTGGTCCTTTCCTATCTGGCCAATGTCCAGTAGCTCCAACTCTTGCCTCACTCCTGCCTTCTAGTGCCACTGGCTTTGTCAGAGGTGCTTTCAAATGAGCTTCCAGGCCTTGTCACAGGTGCTTTCCTCTACCTGGCCCACTCTCAAATACCTAGCCACTTAGAATCGGCACTCAGTTCATTTCTGCATGGCACTTTTCTCAAGATATAATTATGCATTTATTTGCTTGTTTGTTATTTGTCTTTTTTTATTTACTACTGCATACTCATCATCAAAACAGAATGGCAGGTAACGTCAAAGGTACAAAATAAAAAAAAAAAAATTGCATTGAACGAAAGATGGGACACTTTTTAGGTCCTTCAGTCCTAAGAACTAGTCTGGAAATGGTCATCACTAAAAAATCTTAAACATGTTCACTATCATCATCAATTAAATGGCTCCTAAATGCTGCTTTTAATATTTAAAAAAATAATCTCCCAAGCCCACTGCAAAGACATCTGCTTTGCAATGTATCTGACACAGATGTTCAGAGAACATCTCAAAAGTTTTATAAACAAAAATGTTCTATGACTTCTAAACTACTAAAAGGCAATGCCAGATCTTAGCTATTCTCCAATTATCTACTTTTAATTTCACAGTGAGATTGCTACATTAGTTTTGGATAGTTCATTTATATTCCTTGAATCTTTCAAGGCAATTTTACATACATTATATCATTCATTTGCATATATCATCTTTATATAATTTGTTATTGAATTAAGCTTATCAGGGAATGTAAATTCCACCACAGAAAGAGAGTTTGCGGTCAGATATATTTGGATTAAGACCCCAGCTCTAACACTACTTAGTTGGGTGACTGTGAGTAATCTCTTTAATCCCTACTAACCCACATTTTCTCAACTATAAACTAGGAATAATAAGGAAATGTGAAAATTACTATAAAAATAACTACTTGTATCTACCCAATAAAAACTCAACAATTATTATCTAAAAATAAGTGACTGAGATTAAGACTAGTAATAAGGTAAGCAGTTAAAAAATATCAGTTAGAAAATGTGGGGGAATCTCATTCACAATAGAAGCAAAATTAATAAAATACGTAGGAATGCATTTAATAGGAATGTGGAGTCTATATCAAGACACCTCTAAAATTTGTCTAAGAAAACTTAAAAATAAAAAACAAATAAAACCAAATAGCTGGTAACGCACAACATGTCCCTACATAGGAAGACTCAATACTTCAAAGGTGTAAATAATCCCAGAGGAAATCTATAGAGTTAACACAATTCCAATCAAAATCCAAATGAGACTTTTGGGAAATATGGTATTATTCTAAAATTCATCTTGAAGAATAAACACATAAGAACAGTTGATATAGTTTTGGTAATAGAATAATTAGTGCACTATGATGCTGTAAACAAGTCCCCTCTGCCCCAAGGCAATTATCACTTTGACTCTTATGCTAATCTCCTTCTTGCTTTCCTTTGTACTTTTCTTCCTTCATATGTATCCATAACATTAGTCTAGTTTTGTCTCATTTTTGGACTTTATATATAATGGAATCATATAACACACATTCTTTTGCATTTGACTTTCATGACATTATACTTGTGAGATTGTTCCTCCTTTGGTTATTGTTTTTGACTTTTGGCTAAATCCTATTGTGCTCAAAGAACATACACTGTGTGATTTCAATCCTTTAAATTTGTGGAGAAAATCTTTGTGACCTAAATTTTTAAAATGTTTTATAAATGTTTCTGTATGTAACTGAAAATAATGTATACCCTATAGTTGTTGGTATGATAAGCTAAATATGCCTATCAGGTCATTTGTTAATCATATAGTTTAAATTTTCTGTATATTTACTTATTTCTTTTGGCCATCTGGTCTATCAGTCACAGAATAGGCATGTTAAAAAATGTTCCTCTATGATTGTGGATTTGTGCATTTTTACTTGTATTTCTATTAATGGCTGCTCCCTATATATTGAAATCATGTTGTTAGATATATACAATTATCATTTCCAAGTAGAACTGAACCTTTTATGATTATGAAGTATTATTTAGTAATATTTTTTGCTTTAAAGTCTACTTTCATATTAAAATAGCTGCATCATTTTCATGATAGTATGTTAGACCAGTTATTATTCACTTTCTCATTAGTTCTGTGATACCTTCAAATAGACATTTTTCCCTCCAGCTTTTCCAGTTGTCTTCTGCAGAATGGTTTGTTCCAATCTCTAGTTTATCATTTTTGGAAAGAGTTTGCTCTTCTCCATGTCTATGAACTCATGTTTCTCTACCTCTTGGTGGGCTACATTCTAGGTAGTTCCTTTACATTTACATTCTATTCCACTAATTCTCTCTTCAGCTGTGTCTAATCTCCTCTTTGAACAAATAACTGCCACCTTTTTTTTGGAGACAGGGTCTTGCTTTGCTGCTTGAGCTAGAGTCAGTGGCACCATCATAGCTCACAGCAACCTCACACTCCTGGGCTCAAGCAATTCTCCTACCTCGGCCTCCCAAGTAATGGAGAATACAGGCATGTGCCACTGCTAACTTTTCTATTTTTTATTTCTAGAAGTTCTTTAGTTCTTAGTCCTTTTTAAAATCTGTCTGGTCATTCTTTTCAGCATCTTATTTCTTCCTTACGTTCCAGTTTCTCATTAATTTTTTTTAAAGCAGCATCAAAATGACTGCTTATTTTTAAGTGTTTTAACATACTTATTCTTTATTAGGGAATCTGATAATTTCACCCTGGTGTTTCTGCTGGCTCTATTTCTCATGCTGTGAATTTCTTCATTTGATTTATGATATTTGACTGTGAACTGCTGATTTTCCTTGAAACATCTGTGGGAATTCTTGGAGACCTGGGTTGAAGTGGCCTTCTTTGAGAGAAGATCTGTATTTGCTTCTGCTTGCCTCTTGGGATGCAACCAACCCGAGAGCACTTTAAATTACATTCTTGGCATGAGGATTTTGGACCTCACAGGTACAACCGATCAACCTGCACTCATGTGAAGGTCAGTCTTCCTCATCTTCTAGAATAATTCTTATCCTGCCTTATCCTACCCCTCACTAGTGTCAAGGCAAAGACAGGCAGGTTTCCATACTGTGTACTCCTCACCCTCAGCCCCACCACTGGCAGCTTTATCTATCAATCACCCTTACATTGATGACCTCTCTCATTAGAATCCCAGTTATGGAGAACTACAGGCTTTATCTCTCATCCTCCTTACCCCAGAAGAAACATTCAGCGACAATCCAGCTCACATTCTAGGGAAAGGCTGCTTTCATTCTGTCTTTGGTCTTTGTGGTTTCCCTTTTTCTGAGTCAACTTACCAATGTATTTGGAAAGATGTTTTATAAATATTATACATTTCAATTGTTTCAATTGGGAGGTTACTCAAAGTATGCAATCTGCTAAACTCCCAGAAACAGAAGTCCCTAAAGTTAATTTTCATAAAAGGTTAAACTCTGCATCTGAGTTGCAATTATGTTTTTTCCAGTGACAAACTGCTAACCTCAAAAGACTCCTCAGCAGGTGATCCACTCAAAGGTAACTGCATCTTAGTTTACATAAAACAAGGCTTAAAAAAAAATCTCATTCTTTAACAGAAAAACAATTTAAGTAAAATAATTAGCTGGCAATACAAAAGTTGAAGATAACAAGAAATGTACATTTGTTTATAATAAGAATGATGAAACAATTTTCTGGACCATGACATTTGTAGATGCAAAATCTTAGTGCATTGAAATGTCAGATTCCTTAAATGTTCCCTTAACAATAAACCATTTCCTGATGTGAAACCTTTACTTCACAAAGTAACCATCTTATGGTTTCTGCCTGAAAAGGTCTTGTAGCCAGTGGTATTTATCATGACCCCTCCCCACCCAAAGTCACTAAAGTATCCACCAAAGGCAAAAGACAATAGAAATGTCCTTCGGTACTGCTGTATAATCAGGTAAGCCTGAAGATGTGGCACATTTATTTAAACTAACAAGCTCCAGCGAACAACAAAACAGCAAAAAAGTTTGTGGTCATTATCTGCTACCAAATTCTGACGCATTAACCTTAGCTAAAAATAAATACAAACCTAAGCTCATCTAAAATAAGGAATGTGGCTGGATTTACAAAAACCCAGCTATAAAATCTGAAAAACAGCCCAAAGTATAGGCCCTCACAGGGCAGGGTGTTTAAAAGAGAGCTCATGAAATAGTTTTGCTCTCCTGAAACCTTGTTCCTCAAGGCTTTGGTAGAGAAATGAATCAAGAGAAAGGGTATTTCAGTTGAACAATGGGGCTCATTCATTTCTGCAACTCACAAGTTAGAACACTGTTGATTTAAATGGAAAATAGGAAAATTACTTTTAAAAAAAGAGACATGACTGAGCTCTTTAACCATTTCACTATTTGGCCACCTTTTCTGAGGTTCTTTTGTCTGTAAGTGGCATTATGCACTCTGAAGCCAAGCATATTCAATTCCTGAAACTCTTCACATTAAAAAGTTAAAATTACTTTTTATAAACTTTCTTGGTGGGTACTGATTCATTTACTGTGTGAAGATTAGCTTCAAATAAATTGTTTTATGCTTTTTTTAGAGCAAAGTCGCACTTTCATTACTTTCTTTGAAAAACATCAATGATATTAACTACATTTCATAAAAAATGTTGTACAAGCTGTCTAATAAAAGGAACTCAAGTGCTCTTATACTTTATAAAAATTCTAAGGGCTTGACATATCATAAAGATAACAAATACAAGGTGTGGTCAGGCTCTCAGGCTGAAGGGGCAAAGGCCGCTATTCTCTTTGGCCTGAATGACTTCCTTCTGTCTCACTCTGCCACATGATAATGGTTACAACACAAGTCTGGGAATTAAACTGACCTGGATCCAAATCTTTAAACAGCATTAGGAAAGCTATTTGGCCACACCAGCCTCAGTTTCCTGGGGATAATAATTTGTTGAGAAGAATGAATGAGTTATCTACATTCATAGTTCAGAACCTGGCACACAGGAAATGCTACATAAACAATACTATTAATATTATTCCAAATAATCCCAGCATTCTTCAAGTGACAAAAATAAACTGATCATGGCCTCTAAATAGTTACGATTTACTAACGGTGAACATTTAAAATCTAATTTCCTTCCCTCATGGCACACAGCCATTTTCTAAGAAAAAGTCCTTATGATCACTGGTTTTAAAATTAGTATAAATACTCATTTTATCACTGGTATTTTGTCTTTTATGTCAAATTTCATATTTTGCTTCTTATTTTTACACTGTTTTTTTGATATCCTAATTCTTTTTGGCTTTTTTGCATTTCTACTCTGACACACTTAACATTTTCTACCAACTCCCTGTCTTATCGCTGATGCCCTCCTCCCATTAGTCTGGCTTTTAGCACTCAAATGACTTTGCTAAGTTTTAGATAACTTATCTGCTTAAAGCTTCTCCAATGTTTATCTCCCCTTTTCACTCTACCCCCAAAAGATGCCCTGCCCAACCAGGCATGAACAACAGAGTCAACATTGTCTCTGCTACCTAAAAACAAGAGATGGATTAGCCAGAGATGGCTAAATGAACAACTTGTGTGTCTAACAAATACCAAATTTCCTTTTATGGTTATATGTTAGTATGTAGCATAGATTAATTTCTTTTGCAGGAAAAAGCCAATTTTTAGTGGCCTGAAAGCGTTAAAGACATGGTAAGCAAAAAAGGCAAAAACAGAGAGGCAAGTTAGTGAAAGCCTGTGCAGAGTTCAGGGTAAGCTGATATTTCTTTACGAAAATCAGTATGTTATAGCACCATCCACCTTTCTTCCCAACGCCCTTCATAAATGCTGGAATATGAGCAAAAACCATTCCAGGACTGTTTTAAAGATGCCTACATAGAAGAAGGGTGTTGAATTACTAACAGCAAGGATTTCAGATTTATTTATAGTTTTTTTCCTGACAACTGCTTCTTAAGGATTAGATTTAAAAATCTCTGATGTGATTTTAAGTATATTTAGAACAGGGACAAATGGTCAGCTCCTTTTTTGCTGCTAATTATCCTATAAAGCAGGCAATAAGGTATCTGACTTTTCGGAAGAAACAAAGAGACAGAGAACAAAGAAAACAGAAAGGAGAGAGAGGGAGTCTGCGCACTTCTTCACAGCACCTGACACTGAACTGGGCGCTGACAATCTCCACGTCTACCATCCGGTGGGGGGCGGGGCACGTGAAGGGCAGGGACCAATAGGTGTCATGACCTCAATTACCCAACACAATGCCTGGCACAGAAGGGGACACTGATACATGTCTACTTCATGACTAAATATCAAATGTATATATTCCTACACTTTAGACTGAATCTTACACATAGTTGGTTATAATGTAAAGACAACAAAAGTCACCAAATTTAAATTTTAAAGAAGTTATTAGTATCTTCCACATTTCTAATTAAACTATTTAGAAACATATCCCTAAGTTAAATATATTTTTAAGGTACAAATTCACTTAGGTTTTCATATAAATTTTTAAAGGTCCACATATTTGAGAGAAAAAGAGACAGCTTTGAGTCCTGATATTTAAACATAATGCAGAAAATACGTGAAAATGTATTCTAAATTTGCCTAAGTATATGAAGCAACTTTATATATATTCAAAATAGGATTACTCATAGCAAACTTAGGAAACAAAGTGTATGTATGTGTATATATACACACACTTCAAAAGAAATGGTCTTGATTAGGAAAGTATAGAAAATATAACTAAGAAAATCCAGAAAAATTATTTGCTTGTAAGGCTCAGAATGATTAATTTCAACTAACATGCAGGCATGAATCACATTAAAAATTACAGGAGTCAAGACTCAGCTGTCTTTTCCGTTGTAGAACTAATGAAATGTCATGCTAGTCTGATGTCCTTAATAATACCTTGATACTGCTTCACTTTTGGTTTTAAACATGCAACAGAATTAAGAGAAACAGAAATCTTCTGCTTATATAATATACAGGACTGAAAAAATATGATCTGTATCCCATCATCCTTAGGGTTTAATAAACAACAAAAATTTAATTAAAAAAATTTAGGAGGCCACAGGAGTAACATATTCAAAACACCTGAGAGCAAATTAAGAGTTACAGAGAAAGGACGCTTATCAAGCAGGCTCACCTTAGCATAAGGAACCCTAAAGGGACGGGTGACATCCTTGGAGACAAGCTGGTGCACACCTACAATGGGTCCAACAGGGACTGTTCTGGGGCCTGGGGACTCCATGGGGAACAAGTCAGGTAAGGTCCCTGATCTCAGGCAGCCCACGGACCTCCACACAAAGTGCTTTTGTATGGAGAGAAAAGGAAAACAGAAGGGGTGACAGTAGCGAGACAGCATCCACCAAAATCACAAGGAAGCCTGGTAACCTCTGTGGCAAAAATCTCTCTTCTCCCAAAGCAAAAATATAATGACTCCACATGTTTCTTTGGTAGCCAGTGGAGAAAAGGGTGCAATACTCCTTGCGGAAGACCTGTTTAGCTGTTTTGAAGAGTTGTAAAATTACATAAATTTCTAATGCCCAGATGATGGGCTTAACACCATTTCCACACAGTGGTGCATCAGGTGAGTCATGGGAATTACCTGCTCAGAAAAGGTAAAGACAAGCAGCAACCACCAGCTTCAACTAGTTACTGAGGAAAGGATGTGATCTACAATTTGTAACAAACGTGTTCAGATTATTCTTAAGCAAAATAGCACAAATATAAATAGTGAAAATGAAGTTCTCCAAGGAGAGGCAAAGGATGATAGGAAAGAGATTGCCCTTACGAGGTAGAGGGCAGGAAGACAGCCAGCAAGTGCGAGACCAGAAATTCAAATTTACACGACAAAATGAATGCAGTTTCAGAGATCTCATTTAACTCTCTAGATTTTTTTCCATCCTGCATTTACGCAGTTTTTTTCTCTCTGTGTACTGTCTTTCTCTATTAATATGATATTAAATTGCCAAGAGCCACTTTTTTTTTGTGCTTCTCATTTCAAAATGCACAGGGACAGAAGGTTTTCTTGGGAGACAAAGATGACAGAAATGTGACACCTAAGTGAAATTATTTAGTTCTCAAGAAAGGCAATTTCGTGGTGTTCTAATATATATAAAATTAATTTATATGAAAAATGCTGATAATTTCCCTTGCTTTTAAGGGGAAAAAAAAGATTAAAATCATACCTGAAAGGCTTTAGGGTTATCAAAAGGGGTATAGATTTTAATAATATAAAATTAGAAATTTTATAATACTGGATTTAGTTTTCAGTCACCAGTTACTCGGTTCTAAGTCATCTAACTAGGGCATTTAGCATTTAAGTTAAATGTTAATTATTCTTCCCCTTAATTTAAAAAGGATAACAAAAATGGGGGTGCAGGTAAAGAAATAGCAAAAAAAAACAAATTCTGGGAGGCAGTCACAGTCACCAACTGGGTATATATAACTCCCTGAATTTTCAATTACCAACCTGCAGAACTATACATTGTCCCTCATTCTCCCACTAGAGGCACATCTATTTAAGTTTCCTTTGATGAAAGGACTCTTTTGATTATGAATCTGGTTTTGCAGAAAACAAGTTAATTCAAAAATCTGCATTTAGAAAAGCTTTCAAATGAAGACAGTTTTTTCTTTTTTTCAAGGTATCCTCAATCTAGCTTTCTAAGCTACCTAAAATTAAAGTGTGGGGATTCTAAATATTCCCCTTTTAGTCAAGAAACAAAGAAAAAAACAAAGAAAGAATACTTGAGAAGCCACTGCATGCTAGGAACTCTGCTAAGACCTTTGCTTTGCATTTTCATTATTCCTCACAATTCCCTGTGCAGTAAATATTATTTCCCTATTAACAAAGAAATACTAAGAGAGAGAAAAAAACTTTCCTAGTGTCATCAATTATTTAGCGGTAGAGCTGAGATTAAAATCCAAATCTGATTTGAAAGGCTATGGTTATTGTCCCAATATATCCAACTGTAATTAACAGAAACTATTTAAAAAAATTTAATGGTTACTATTTCAATCTGCTATCTAACCTTGTATAGACTAAATTTACTTAATCTCTTCAATAGTTGCACTCACACATGCTACTTGTTTCTTTAAATAGTTATAATCCCATCTGACTCACAATGAACCACCAATCAATTAAAAAACAAGCAAACAGAATTTCTCTAATCTTGTCCTGCACAACTGACTTTTGAACCTAAGGGTAGAAAATTGATATCTATTTGGTCAATCCATTTGCAACTGTCAAGAGCTTTTGGAATCCCACAACCGCCATTCAAAAGAATAACTACTCTGAAGTTTATGCTATGCACAAATCTAATGCTAGTAAAGCAATAACTAGAAAAAGATGATAGGCTTATTTAATGCTACACTTGGAAGCTAGCCACTGCAGAATGTTCTCCAAGATGATCCAATTTATAACTACGCAGCTCAACAGCTTTAAATTCTCTATTTTATTATTCACCTTGAATTTTTTTCTTTCTTTCTTTTTTTTTTGAGACAGAGTCTCACTCTGTTGCCCGGGCTAGAGTGCCATGGCCTCAGCCTAGCTCACAGCAACCTCAAACTCCTGGGCTCAAGCTATCCTTCTGCCTCAGCCTCCCAAGTAGCTGGGACTACAGGCATGTGCCACCATGCCGGGCTAATTTTTCTATATATTTTTAGTTGTCCAGCTAATTTCTTTCTGTTTTTAGTAGAGATAAGGTCTTGCTCTTGCTCAGACTGGTCTCAAACGCCTGAGCCCGAACAATCTGCTTGCCTCAGCCTCCTAGAGTGCTAAGATTACAGGCGTGAGCCACTACACTGGCTGAATTTTGCTTTCTTGACCACAGGATATGACAGACTTTTCCAAATGTCTCAATGAAGTCCAAATACTGATTAGTTTAGTAACCTTAGAATAAATGAAGTTAGGTTAGTATCATAAGATTTGTTTGCTCTATTACCCTCTATTACCCTCCATGTGGTTTTCTATGAAGCTGCTATGATAGTCTTTTTGTAATTAACTTGGCTAGGTAATATCCCTAGTTAATCAATCAAATACTAATCTAAGTGTTACCGTAACAGAATTTTGTAGTTGTGATTAAAGTCCATAATCAGTTGACTTTAGATAATCCTGGTAATCTCAGTTGAAAGGCCTTAAGGGCAGAGCTAAGGCTTCCACAGAGCAGAAATTCTACCTATGGACAGCAGTGTCAGTCTGTCTACCCTGTCTGATCCCTGCCTTGTGAATTTCAGACTTACTTAAATGGCCCCCACAGTCATGTAAGCTCATTTTTTGTAATAAATCTCTTTGTATCTTCTACTCATTCTGCTTCTTTAAGCCCCAATACATTCAGAAACCATCAATTCCTCACAAACATAAAATATCCATAAATAGCTTTAATAAGAAATGTGTGAGTCCTGCATGACTCCAAGATATATAGTCTCAAATAAATTTAGGTTTCCACACAGTCCTCACAGCTGGATTTATTTCAAATCATCAATCATGCAATAATCTTACAATTCCTCTGGAAGACTTAAGAAAAAAGAAGACACTTTGGAAAATAATCATTGCTGACATTAACTGAGTGCTTGCTGCATGCTGGCCTCTTCATTAGAGCTGCACAAAAACCACCCCAGGAAGCAAAGTAGGCAACTGTCTAGTAACTTAAGGAGAGATCAAGCTGGAAGGCAAGCCAGGAGCAGGCTTATTCTGAAAGTAGGTCTTACACTCTGAATGCATCATAGCTGTTAAGGCTTTCTTAAATAATTCCCTTTTGTCTTCTTCACATTCATTTATGGCTGCACTGTCTAGAATTTAGGTTTTGAGAGCCCAGCGCACCTCTGTACCGTCTTCCTTTTGGAATTCCCCGTACTTCTTTTTGCACACGCTCTTCTCTAACACCTCACTAACACGGCAATGACAATGAGGGAGGAGGGGAGAGAAAGACAAGGACCCAGAGGTTAGGGAGAAAACAAAGAGCTTCCAAGAATTTTGCCAGCACTTGCAAATTCCATCCAAAGTATTACTATCTCTTATTGATGTGCATACAGCAACAGCAGTTCTGTACATGAGTATGTAGATGGATAGCAAACATTTTATCCATGCAGATGGATAAAAAACATTTGTATGTTTTTTAACTTATACCTTTTAAAAACACAAGGTAGGATAATAATTTAAAGATCTAACAAAATTATACACAGAAAATAAAAACAGCATTCCCTTGAGGAAGAACACTGTAATCAGAATTTTTAATAAAATGGAGAAAGGTAAAATCTTTTCTACCATCTCAGAATCATAAAGGAACATGAATACAGGATAATGGCACTGTGATATCTGCTGTCACTATTTCATTTAGGTTCAATCTTGAAAGCTTGGCTCAGTTCTGTGTAGACCTAGACTTGCAACTCAAGTCTAGGGTGGTACTTTGTTCCTGTTAGAGTATGTGAACACTGATGTGGTTGATGCTGGTTTCTTGTGACCAAAATGGGCGTGTCTATTTCTTTTTAATAGAAAAAAATATATGGTTTTATTAAATGGATATATATTTAATACTAGTATAAAAATTGCTGACTTCATGCTGCTATTTGCGTTAATGGTGCTCTGTAGCATCTAAAAATGTTAGGATGTGGATCTTGCACAGAGAATTTTAAAAGCGATGTAATGTCTAATCAGACATAAATATTTTTATATCATAATGTAATAAAGACTAGATACTACTAATAAGATAAATTATTATAGAAATGCACTCTGTATGGTATATTTTGAAAATCTATGTCGACCTCTCTAACATATATGTATTTTACATTAACTAGAACATGGTGTAAATAGTTTAGTGTCATTATCTGGGTACCAATGTATCTGATAGAATTTCTGGGTCTGAGAATTTTCAGCATAGTGAACTGTGTAGGTAAAAAACTTTAATGCCTGATGATACTGCTGGAGTGATAAGAGATGTTGGAAGAGAACATCACTGAAAATGAGCCATTTCCAGAACTTGTAACTGGCTGGTTCTAGCTTACCCTTACAACACATAAGACTTTAGGAAGCAAAGCAAGCTGTTCTTTTGCACGTGGCTCAGTAGTGAGGAACAATTGTACTGATTAACTGTCAATCTAACAAATTCTCACTGGTCTAATAACTCTTGCCTGTGACCATTTGTACCATTACATCTAAATAGTTGTTAATATAATATTTTACAGACCAAAAGGCCTTAATACTCTTCATCTGCAATACTCACAGGATATTTTCACTCATGTGCAGAAAATATGGTTAATCCCAATCTACAGAGAAAATGCTAAAGTTTCAATCAATTTTTCCTCATTTTATGGAATAATACTGAAAGAAAAAAATATATTAACTGACATGATGTGGTAGAATGGAAGGTTCCTTGGGAAATCAATTAGAAGACCAAAATAATTGTTTTTTAATAGAATTTATTGCAATAGTTATCAGTATCTGAAAAATAACTTACCAGTGATGCCGTTGGATTCCTGCTGTAGGTCACAGTACCAGAGTCTGTTTACTGGGTCACACCCTTCCCGTATTGATAATAAGACATATCGGCCGTCATCAGATAACTATGAAAGAAACAAAAATAGTGCAAGGGACTAATTAGGATATATTTTTTGTGAGAACATTGTTAAATGTTAAGTAAAAAAATAAGATTTAATTTCAAATGCAGTGACTTTACCCCAAACTTATGATCTGATAAGAAAGTTATTTGAAATAAAAAAACGAACATCAATTTAACTTACTTCACTCTTAATCACAGTTAACAAAACACAGTGGATTACTTAAGTAGAAAATATTAGTAGATATAATTGAATGTCAATTTCATTGAAGCATGACTTCAATGAAATTTTTATTTAAATTTCTAATCTATTCTTTAAATTGAAAATATGTACATCTGTAATTTTGAATATAATATCCTCGACTTTAAGGTTTCTTTATGGTGACATAACTTAAAAGTTGTTGTTTCAAATAAGAATTAGCGAAATGGGTATAGATGCAAGAAATTCACTGTGGGTCACATTAACAAGTTTCTACTGAACAACACTTTATTTTTAGTCACTTCTACCATAAGATCTCAGAGATGAAAAAGGCCTATGCTTTTGGGAATTTCTTTTTTAGTATAAAACAGCAAATTCTTAGGTAGTAAAAAGAGTCTAGACAAAAATCTAATACAATAAACAATATATTATTGTTTTGAGTTGATAATATTGATATCAAATTATATACATCCTTTTGCAACTAATTTTTTTCATTTAATATTTTTATAATTAATCTATGTTGATATATGTAAATCTACTTCATTCATTTTAACTGCTGTACAGTATTATAATATACCACAATTTATTGATCCTTCTTCCTACTAATACTCAGATTATTTCCATTTTCTTTAGAACTTCCATTTGATCCAGCAATCCCAAAGGAAAAGAAACCATTATAACAGAAAAATACCTACACTTGTATGTTTATCACAGCATAATTCACAATAACAAAGATAGAATCAACAACCTAAGTGCCCATCAACGGATGACTAGATAAAGAAAATGTGTCATACACACACACACACACACACACACACACACACACACACACACGAATACTATTCAGTCATGAAAAAAAAAAAAGAATGAAATCTTGTCTTTTGCAGCAACACGGATGGAACCGGAGGCCATTATCTTAAGTGAAACAACTCACGCAGAAAGACAAATACCACATGTTCTTACTTGTAAGTGGGAGCTAAATAATGTATACACATGGACACAGAGTGTGGAATGAGAGACAATGGAAACTCAGAAGGGTGAGGGGGCAGAAGGAGGGTGCATGAGAAATTACTTCATGGGTACAATGTATATTATTCAGGTGATAGGTACACGAATAGCCCTGACTGCACCACTAGGCAATATATCCATGTTACAAAATTATACTTGTACTCCATAAATTTATATAAATAAAAGCAAACACCTCCCCTTACCCCACCCAAAAAAAGATTATTTCCATTTTCTTACTACTACAAACAATCCTTCAGAAAACTTTTTGAACATGTTTGTGACCTAAAATGCTTCTCAGGGTATATAACTGGAAGCGAAATTGTTCAGTGGTGGGAGATGCACATATATTTCAACTTTATTAGATGCTGCCAAATTATTCTCCAAAGTAGTGGTACCAATTTATACTCTTACCTGGCGGCAGTGTATGTGAGAATTCCTGTTTTTCCACATCCTTATTATGATGGTTAATTTTGTATGCCAACTTGGCTAGAAGACAGTGCCCAGGTATTTGATCAAACGTTATTCTAGATATTTCTGTGAAAGTTATTTTTTAGATGAGATTACATTTAAATGAGTAGAACTGGAGCAAAGCAGATTATTCTTCATAATGTAGGTGGGCCTCTTCCAATCAATCAAAGGACTTAAGAGAACAAAGACTGACTTCCTCTGAGTAAGAAGGGATTCAGTCAGTAGACACCTTGATCTTAACTGTACTCTTCCCTGAGTCTTCAGCCTGCCATCCTACCATGCAGACTTAGGACTTGCCAAGCCTTCATAATCATGGGAACCAATTCCTTAAAATCCTCTCTATCTGTATACACACACACACACACACACACACACACACACACACACACACACACACAGAGTCTTGTTGGTTGTTTTTCTCTGAAGAACTCTGCTTAATATGCTTATCAACAAATATTATTCTTGGCTCATTCAATAAGCATTTGCTATGCAGCTACTATGTGTAAAACATTTTTCTAGGTGTTAAAGATACATCACAGTCAATCAGGAAAAAATGTTACTCTAATAAGGGAGACAAACACGTAAATAAGGAATTATGCAGCATATTATAAAATAAGTGCCACGGAGAACATGAACAGATCTGGGTAAGGGAGACAAGATGTGTTGGGGGGACCATAATATTAAATATGGCAGTGAAGGTAAATCCTTATCAAGAAGGTATCTTGCCATTGTTTTCTGACTTGCACTGTTTCAGATGGGAAGTCAGTGTCATTTCTTATCTTTGTTTCTCTATATGTAATGTGTTGTCTTCCTTGGCTTTTAATATTTTCTCGTTATTTTTGGTTTTCCAAAAATTGATGATACTATAATGGGCTTTGCTGTAATAGTCAGCTTGAGATTTATGGAGCTTCTTGGATCTGTGGGTTTGTGTATTTTATTAAATTTGCAACGTTTTTGGCTACTTTTTCCACATGTGGATCTATGGGTTTGTGTATTTTATTAAATTTGTAACATTTTTGGCTGCTTTTTCCACATGTATATTTTTCTGTCCCCTTACTCCTACGCTAGGACTCCAAATATTACATCACTTGGTATTGTCAATGAGACTGTTGTCAACTGACTGAGGTCAATGAGACTGTGTGTATTTTTGTTATAGTTTTTTTTTTTCTTTGTGGTTTAGTTTCAAGTGTCCTGTCTTCAAACTCACTGATATTTTTTTATTATGTCTAAAATGCTATTGAGCCCATCCAGAGAATTTTTCTTTTCAAAGTTTATTTTGTATCTAGAAGAATATGCAGTTTTTTTTATATTTTCCATTTCTTTGCTCATTACAATATCTTCTAAAAATCTTTAAAAATTATTTTTATAACAGAATTTAATAAGTTCTTGTATGTTAATTCTACTGTTAGTTCTGGATCTGTTTCTACTGGCTATTTTTTCTCCTGGTTGTAAGTCACAGTTTTTTGCTTCTTTACATATCTAGTAACTTTTTTTTATTGGATTCTGGACTTTTGAATGTTATCTGGATTTTTTTTTTTCTGGTCTGCCTGTAAAATGTTTGAGGCAGTCAATTTGCTGGTGGTTCAGCTTGATCTATTCAAGGCTTGATTCCTATCTCTGTTGGGTAAGGTCTACAACTCTACTCCTAAGGCATGGCCTCTCTGGGGTCTCTACTGAATAGCCCGAGTGTTCATAATGTCTTTCCACTCTGACTGGTCAAAATGTGAAGTTCCCCAGCCTTCTTAAGCCTTTGGTAGTTGCCAGTTTACAGCTCCCTGAGAGTTATTCTTAGCTTGAATCAGGGAATCTTATTTAATGTACACATCACTTAATGGCTCAAAATATAAGGGAAGTCCAAGGCAGATTTCTGAGACTCTTAGTGAGTAGTTCCTTCCTTTTGGTACTGTGCCTTGCAACTTCCAGTGGATTCTGTCTCCCTGAATTCCAACCTTTGGATCCTTAGTTCATTGAGATTGTAATACTTTGAGTTCTTCCTCTTTCCCCTGGAGTCCAAAGAATACCTCCAGGAAGAAAGCTGGGACACCTGTAGGACTTACCTCTCTCATGGATCAGCCCTGTGCTGCCTATTGACCAATATCTAAAATCAGCTGCTCTGTCTGTTTTGTAATTTTCTATCTGTATACAGCAGGAAGGCTAGCTAGTCCAGGACCAGTTACAATATCATGTCCAGAAACAAAAATCTGTTATGTTTTAAGAGGGTCTCTTACAAATGAATACAACTTGATTTAGTTTTTAAAATCCAATCTAAAAATCTGTATTCTATATTCTATATTCATTATTTGTTACTGTTGATTTACTGGCTTCTACATTCATAAGTTGGAATATTTTATTTACTTTAGTTTTTTCCTTCTTTCCTCTTTTTATTGTACTTTTTATTCTCTGATTTGGGAGTTATAGTCTGTTTTCCTTAAGCTTTTAATATACATGGCTAATAAACCAATGTTCAGAATTTTATTTCCATCTTAGTTTTAAACCAGCCTATACTACCATCAGCAACCTCATGATTATAATTTTATTAAATATAATTGAAAGCAGTTTCATTAGCAATACTTCATACTTTTTCTCTCTTATCCTTTAAATAAAGACAGAATCTTTATAGCTTAGTTCTTAAAGTCATGCTACATTAATCATAAATGATGGCTAATTCAGATGTAGTGATTCAGTCAACAGAAAGCAGGGCAGTAAAATTCACTGCAAGAACCACACCAAACCTTCAATGACAGCTGTCTCAAGCACATCTAATGAGTTTTTCTCAGCATTTCTGGCTGGACTAAATAGTTGTAGCAGTTTATATTTAATCTAAGGCAGGAAGTCCCAAGGTACACTGAATGCCAATTAAGTCAGTCTTCTTCACTATAATTCTCTTGATCACAATCTGGAGATGTTCCATAGCCATTAAAATTTGTTTAACCAGAAATAACTCTGAATTTTCAAATGCTCAAGATCTCAAACCTCAAAACCATTTAAAAGTCACTGTCACCCTGAAGTGTACAGATAAGAAATACATCTTCTTCCACTAAAATTTAATCAATAGCAACACATACTTACAGTCTCACATTCAGACTATTTCAAGGCAATTTTAAAGATGAATTTTGGAAATTACTGGGAGGGAAAGACAAAAATCCTGTTGAAGGGGAGGACAATTGAATGCTAACAGAATAAAATGACCTTCCTGAAAGTCAGATATAAGAAAAACAGAAAAGCAGGAGAGCCAAGGGCCCATGAGGCCTTCCTAAAACAGTATAAATTCCAGTTCATAAAACACTGTTGGCTTTTCCTTAAGCAACATGACATCAGCTGGAATAACTGTGTTCTCTCAATTACTATGATGCAAAAACAGTGACTTTTTGCAACAGAGGTGCAATAAAATTAACCTGACCAATTATGAAATACGTAATTCCCAAATCTATGCTTTTTATAGATTCCTTCTATTTTATGTCCATATTAAGCAAATTTTCCTTACATCAAAATGATTTCATGAAAATCTATCATTTATGTAAATGAAACATCGACAAAAACCAAATTCTAAGAATTACTATAAATGAAACATTTACATTTGCTGATATTAAATCCATTACTTGCATTCCTAACAATATTAACGGGGATCAAAGCTAAAACTTTTTACCATTCTTGTTACTGTCAAATTTTAATATGCTGGTCACTTTCACAATCTAATTCCGAAGTCATTCGTTGAATTACATTTAGAGTACTGATTAAATATAATTAGAAAATGTTAACTAAAAAAGAACGCACTGGCATCTGTATTGATACAAGTATTTGAACAGAGGGGAAATAATCCAAATGTACAGAGAATATGGTATTCTACAAATGGGCTAATTAACATTTGGTAACTCACTGGTGCTTAACTTTTCATTTTCTATAACCAGACACACACTTGGGAGATTAACAACAACAAAAAACAAAGCCAAAAGCAATGCCCCAGGTGGCGGGCAAAAAGGCCTGTCTCCTGAAGGTAGGAGGTGCAGAGCGCTCGAATCCAGGCCTTAGGGATTAATTCCCTCTTCCTTGGCTGCCCAGGGTGAATAAGGTTGAACATAGCCACTGTTAACAAAGCTGGCTATTCTTAACAGGAGAATCTAGGCCAACTTCCCATCTCCGGCCAACTTTCTATCTCCTCTACTTAAAGACAGGATTTAACACGTGTCATCAAACATAGCTGTCCACTACTGGGTAGGGGTGGGGGTGGCTAGCATCAGAGCTAAGGCTGTTCAACCAACATTTACTGAGGGTCTACCAAGCGTCTGCTGCTGAACTAGGTTCTGGAACACACAGATCTACAGGCCTTCAAGAACTCACGCTCAGGTGGGAGAGAGAGACCGACAGATACAGATACACACACACACACACACACACACAGAAAAATGTTGCAGGGCAATAATAGCAAGAAGTACAATGTATCATCAGAGTGTCACAGAGGGGCATCTAACTGGGAGGGGAGCCAGGAGGAAGAAGAGATCTGGAAGCCTTTTAGGAAGGAATGGCTCCTAATTGATTATTAAAGAAGTAGAATTCCCTTAAAAGTGTTTGCTTGAAATTTTCCATTCTTACAACTCAACTTATACTTGGTATAGGTAATGGACACAGAGAGCTACAGATAACATGTACTCAAGCTACACAGATTTGCTCTCAAGCATACATCTCACTAGCATATGCTGGCATGTGTGGTAGCTGCCGTGGTGGCTGCCCTCTAGGATGAAAACACTCATTGCCTCGGCTGCTAGGTGTTGGGAGCAGACAGCCCTTCCCCTGAGAACCTTTCTAGGACTCATCCTCAAGTTGAAGAGTCACCATTCCAAGGTGATTTTGCATTTATCCTCATACAATGACTGGTTGATATAGGGCAATTAAGGCTACACCCCTCATCCTCCAGGTAGGGCAATGCTGAAGGGCTCACTTAGCTTGAGAGCTCCCTGTAGATTGGCTGACACTTTTGTGATGATGATATCATAGATCAACTTCTCCTTGTGCTGACCTTACTCCCCATACAGGCAAAGATTTTAAAAGCATGCCCATTAAACTTTCAGAATGCTAATTTCTATCTTAGTGTCTGCTTCTCAGGGAGCCTGACCTGTGACAGTATGCAAGGCATCAGCAATGCCCTCTAAATATGGAGCGTGTAGAAGAGCACAGCCCACAGCTGGTGTCCTCCCCTGTGTCCTGGGCAGGCCCAGCAAACAGTACACTTTCCCTTGCCTGAGGTCCGAATCAACTAGAAATGGAACAAGAGTCAACCGATGGAGAACCAAGAGAGCAACTACATTGCTGATAAGGTGCACACTTAAGAACGTGGCTTAGGGCTGTCAATTGGCTAAGATGCAAACTCCCAACATCTCTCATGTCTTGCCATTGAAAAACCACATGAAAAAATTCCTCTGCAGGGTCAGATGAATAGAGACAGATGTGTTTCTCTCTAACCTTTGTGGTTTCTTACCTTGGCACATTTTATCCTAACCTGAGGAAATATTTGCATGTGTTGGCTTCTACTTTTGAAGAGGGCACCCAATAACACCTGTCCCATACATTTACATTTATTAAAAGGTAGGGCATAAGGTATGGGGGTACTGTACTTTATATTTTCATTAAAGAAGTCACATTAATTCATTAACAAATTTTAACTGCTCATACTATGGTATCAGGCTACACTGAGATAGTAGTATTTACCAAGAAGCTCTTGATTAGACATCAAACTACTAGAATATGTATTTTATACTTTATTCTGTTAGGTTCACATGTGCTGGCCCAACAAACATAATTTAAGCAAGTTAGCATATTTGGGAATATAACTCCTACAAACCCAAGAACTGAAAACCCATAGAGTTTAGACAGAGAAGCAGAAATCAGAGTATCCTTCAGGGGAATCTAGTCTCAAATAAATGTTTCTTAAAAATACCTTCAGTTAATGCCTCAAGTAGGTGTGAAGGTGATTCACTCAGACCAGAGTATAGATCAAGCTACTCCATTTTCAAAAGAGGTCATCAGCTGGATTATCAGGTCATTTGGTGATTTTATTTATATATATATATATATACACACACACACACACACACACACACATCCATAAACACATATATAATTTATAAATTATTTATATGATATATAAACATATTCATAAATATTCAGAAATAAGTGTGAAATAGATATTAACATGTCAATATAACAGTTTGTCTGGAGAATGGGTATTGTATTCTAAATAATAAACCTATATTATTTATCATTACTAGCATAATAAAAATTTTTGAAACAATGAATTTGGCTATTCTCAGTCTTAATACTAAATAATGCTAAGGATAGCTGGGCTTTCCAAATGACCTAAATAAGCAAGACTTTCTTCATGCATCTTATGTTAAAAGAAAATTAACAGAAAAACATTTAGTGTTTTAAACTCTCAATCCTTTAACTATCTACAGTTATTTGCCCTTCAAAACAACAGGACACAAAAACCAACATTTTTTAATATATATACTATGTGGACTTTCATCAAACATACCATTTTCAAAGAAAAATTCATAAGCTATTTTATGCTAGAATACTGAACTCCAAAGTCATGTGGTCTTGTGTTAATAACCAATTTTTATGGACATGAAATTTCTTTAATATAATTTTTTCTACTTAGAATCTAACAAAAATAGGGTAGAAAAATATTTTTCATAATTTGAATCTACATGAACTTCTTCAAATTGAAGAAAGTTTTCTTTTATATGTTATAATACAAGAATTAACTGTGTATTAAAAAAGTATACTAAAAGCAGTGACACTTGAAATTGTCCTGGAAATTAACAAAAGGAGTGAAAATGGACTTTAATAGCTTTCAGAGTTAACCATGTGACTCTCAGAGCAGGAAACCATCACATTTATTTTATAGACCCTTTTGGATTCCTTTCATAATAACTGCAAATCATAACAACATCCCTTAACATTAAGTATTTTTCTAACACTAAATTTAAGAAAATTTTTAAATGTGCAACTAACCACCTACAATGATGACTGCTCATATATGACTCATTTATGGATCTGTATTAATAATAAAAATAAGAAACTATCAGTAACAGAAATGCAGGAGTACCATAAGGACACGTGAGTGTGCACTAACATAAATATTTCTAATAGGTAGGCATTTAATCAAATCATGCAGTTTTCTCAGTACAGTGTGGTACTATAGCAATGGGGGAAAAAAGAAATCAATCAAAATGCTATATGATATGTTGCTTGGCATGCCAGAAACAGATAAAATAGAAAATTCTAAGGAAAAAAACATATGCAAAATAATATAATGATGTAGGTCTTACCATGATATAGCATTCTGTTTCTAATCTACCTGATGGTTTGTCTGGCAAATAAGCTTTGTTACTCAAAAAATCTACTGTTTTCTTTTCTCCTTTACTGAGCAATACCAGGGCTCAGGTGAAAAAAGTGACTGATCAGCAAATCCAACATCTCTACTACAAAAACAGCTTGCTCCTGTCAGGTGCTGTTTTATGTATAATGAGCAACACGCCTTCCTGCTTTACTCATATCCAGGCCTCCAGTTTGGCTCCCTGACTTTTCTGCCTTCCCAACTGTGCGGCTGAGATTTCCCTTGGGTCCTAATCGGCGTGGTGAGTATTATACCCGGCAGTGCTAATGAAAGAGAAAACAGTGGTGGACGCCAGGGAAGGGCTTACTAAGTATTGGGGGAATTAATGTATGACCTGTGCCAACTAGGAAGAGGGCTGCTAAACCACCTCAAAAATACCCAACAACTCAGGGGCAGAGGAGGCCGCGCTATGTCAGGAAGATCACTGGACTGTTCTGCGAATGTTCTGTAAGGTGAGGCCTCGGGAGTCTTCGTGTGCATGAACTTCATCAGAGGAAGTGAAAGCGAGGAAATTAACATTCACTGCGTGCCTACTATGAGTCAAGCATCGGCCAAAGCATTTTGCATGTTAATATATGAGTAACATAAATATATATATTTTTAATTACTGGGGGATATGAGTAAACATATAAAATGGCTTATGGAGATATGTGACAAATATTAAGAACTAGGATTATTGTTTGAAAAAACCTTTTGTAAGAATTAGGTAGAAGCGAATGAGGTTCTCTATATAGGATTTAGCTAGATAATCACAGAGGCTGGGCATTTTCTCTTTAATCCTTTGTAAAGGGAATCAATGCATTTTCACATTCTTCATTCTAGAGCACCCTCTGCTGGGAACAGTGCCTCAAAATGTTAGATTTCCTTGGGTTTGCTTTTCCCAAAGGCTCACGATTCACTTTATTTATTTATTTTTGGTCCAATAGAATCTTTTAAAACTTGACAATTGCTATCCTCCCACAATCCTGCCCTTCAACTAAGTAAGGCATGATAATCTATATTAGATAATAATTGACATTTCTATTTGGCCAAGCCAAATGCCAGCCTGTTTCAGGTTACACCCTGAGGGCTCAAGGGAGCCCTACTCCCGAGCCCAGCAGTCTGGGTGTGTACGGGAGGGGCTGGGGGGGGGGGCAGGGGCCCTGGCTGCCAGTGAGGAGGACAGCAGGGAACACAGCCAGTGCTTTCAGGATGGAACAGCCTATGGGAGTAGCTTCCCTGGGTCAGGAGGCACGGGAAAGAGGGCACGCAGAGTGGGTCAGTGCAAAAGGGCAGCCAGAGAGTTAATAACCCACATCAGAGAACAACAAAGCACAGAGCTTCCTAAAATTGAAGGGACTCACTGCAAAAAGATGCCATAGGGGGGTTGGCACCTGGACACATGCAATGACCGCGAGCAGCTGAGAGAGACCAAAAAGCAGCTCCCTGTGAACAAAAACTGGGTTCCCCTCGTCTAACGCCTTCTCCCTGTGGAGCCACTGGACAAACTAAGACGGGGTGACTAAGCAAGGAGACGGACTCTCCAAACTTGAGCTGGGGAGAGGGAGGCAGCATGTACTTTGGAGAGAGCCATATTTTGTCGTGGACTGCAACGGGCCTTTAATATCAGTTCTAATACCCAAAAGTGTCAGAAAGCTACAGGTTCTGCGGGACAGGAGGCAGGCATCCTGTGGAGACACGCCGTCACAGGCAGGCGTGGGAAAGCCGCGGCTGCTTCCTGACTGGAACTTTGTGAGTTCTGCCTGATCAGGGCAAGACAGACCTGTCCAAGCAGAAGGACAGAGGTGTCAGTGAAGGAAGGAGATGAGTCACAAGGAGATAGTGTCTAGATATAAAGGAAGTTCTCGGTGAACTTGGATTGCGGCAACCAAAGGGAGGAGGAGGGCAGCAAGCCAGAGAAATCCACAGGCCTCTCCAGCCATGCCCACAAAGCCGTGTTCTGTCCCGCTTCTCTCACACCCAGCAGCTACATCCTCACCCTGAAGCCTGGGAGATGCTATGATAGATCCTCTGTCCACAGACTTTCAGAGCTGGAAAAGCCCTGGAGGAAATGAAGAAAACAGACTTGGACAGATGAAGTGACTTGCCCAAGGCCACACAGATGCGACTAGAACAAAGCTCCCATCACTGTAACACTGGCTCTCCATTCACAGATCTTGTGGAATGCATTAACAAAATACCAGGCTCCATGACAATCCTAAAAACAAGTGCTTTAAAAATGAAAGCAACGATTGCAGCACATACCTTTGGCGTGCAGTTATAAAGGGGACGGCTGCTTTCTCTAAGACGCAAATCGTTACATAAAGGCTGTGGGGAACCTGTTTCACGTCCAGCGAATGGCTTCAGTGCTACTCTGTCCCCAGCCAGGGGTATTTCCGGTCCAGCCAGGTCTACAATGCACCAGCTTCTTAGACTCCCTTGGTTCTATCACACTTCCTTGAAGGGCACAAGAAATTCCTGCTTCGAGATTTTTTTCATGATCTAGATTTTTCTGAGTTGAAGACTTGGAACTGAACCATCAATTCAGGATGGGCCTGAGGCTTCTGAAGGCTTCACATTGGCAGAACTATAGAATTCATGTTTAAGTGACAAAGAGTACTCCTCCATGTAGCAAGATGGTCCTTCTTGCTCAGAATGAGATCACACACAGCTGGGTTAGGAAGGAAGGATGCTCACCTAGCCAGCCAGACCTGCCCAACCAACCCTGGCAACAAGACCACACAAGCAGCTGGAACACAGCTTAAGAAAGTCTACGCCCAGTTTATGTTTACCGAGCCCACTAGTTTTCTTATAGACTTCCTCTGCATAATTCACTAATTAGGGCCCTGATTTAACATAAAGAACTCACTTTATATGTCCTTTTAGTTTTTTTCTTTTTTAACAACTTCATTTATTCCTTCTGTGTAGTAGAGATATATCCCTTCATCTTCTGCCATTCTTTAACGGTCATTGCTCCTATTTTTGTGTGCCCTCCTTCCCCTTAACCAGGGAGGCAGAGTGTCCGGCGGTTGGGAAGATGTGGCTATGGAGCCTAAAACACCCAGCAGGCAGTTCCAGCCATGGCTTGTAAGGTAGTTACCCTGGTATTTTAATTTGTTTATGTGTGGAATGATCGCCTCCTTCTCAAAGTTGTGGTAAAGGTTATGTTAGACAAGTTATGTCGAGTGTACATCTACTGAATGAATAGAAGGATCACCTGAACTATTCAAATCTGCTTTTCATTTGCCTATCTAATTAGAACTAACTACACATATGTCAAATGCGTATATGAATGTTTCCACTGTATTTGTAAACACTAGCTGCTCACAGCATAACTCATAATAATGCTATGAAAAGCAGCAACCCAAGTGTCCATAGATGACTAAGTAAACAAAATGTGGTACATACATACATTGGAATATTGTTCAGCCTTAAAAAAGGAGAAAATTCTGACCCATGCTATAAGATGGATGAACCTTGAGGACACTATGCTAAGGGAAGTAAGCCAGTCACAAAAGGACACATACTGTATGATGACATTTATATGAGGTACCTAGACTAGTCAAATACAAAGGGACAGAAAGTAGAATGGTGGTTGCCAGGTAGTATGGCAGGGGGCATTGGAGAGTTATTCTTCAGCAGGTACAGATTTCAGTTTTGCAAGATGAAAAAAGTTCTGAAGATGGATGGTAATAATGGTTACGCAACAATGCAAATGTACTTAATGCCACTGAACCATAGGCTTAATTTGGATAAAATGGTAAATTTTATGTTACACATATTTTACTACAATTCAAAAAATAAATAAATAAATAAAATAAATAAAAATAAATAAAAATAAATAAATAAATAAAAAACCATGAGAAATTAGGTGCTTTAACCAAATGCTTATAAAGAGATCTAAGAGTTGCACATATAAGGCTGTCCTTGTTTCCTTTTAGACCCACATGCTAAAATATATTGATATTTTGGCATTTATTTTCAATATTCATGTTATTCTATCAACCAAATAATTTTGCCTTGATTAAAGTTGTTCGACTACAATGACACTATTATTTTTGAAGCATAAAAATGTCTCCAGGAAAGCATGTCTTTCATTTTATGAAGACTCCAAAGGGAATAAAATTTGATTATTAAAATATGCTATTTTAGGTTTTCTCCATCAACACCCCTTCCAAAAAAGGGAAGAGAAATACACAGGACTTAACGTTCTCATTTTTTTTTGGTAGCATATTTATCTCTTTGTGTTTCACTCAGAAGATAGTAAAAATGTTATTATGTTATAAATAATCACCCATATCTGCAGTAAGCAGAAGCTTGATAGAAACAGTCTACAACAGACATCAGGGAAGCTATTAAAAATAAATATGTGAGAAAAATGACAATAGTAACTGCACCAGAAAAGCTGGGAGGGTGGGAAAGAAAAAGCCTGAAAAAGGGACACATTTTAAGTTAAAGTATAAATCCTATAAATTCATTTTTAAAATATTCCATTAAAATCTGATGAACTTTTGTACAAAGGTCCAGATAATAGATATTTTCAGCTTTGTGAGCCACTTGGATTTCTGTGGCAATTACCCAACTCTGCTGTTACAGCTTAAAAGCAAGCTGTAATGGTGTGGCTGTGTCGCAATAAAACTTTATTTACAAAAACATCCAGCAGGCCAGATTTGGCCTTAGGGCAGCAGTTTGCTTACTCTGGTCTAGAAAACCAAAATAAATAAATGAAAAGATAATTTGAATTACAGCGTATCAATGTGCATGGACTATAATATCATAGATTCTTATTTTGTCTGTCAATGAACCAGACCTCTGAGAAGTTAAAATTTTAAATGTCCCTTTCCTGCCAAAGTTTCAGTTCTTTTAAGTGAAGAGGTGAGTGGTTCAATCAGCCAAAAAGTTTGTAGATTCTTCATTCCCACTAAAAATGGGGTAACAGCCCACCCATATTAAAACATTCAGAATATTTCTCTTTAACAAAAAATACTTAATACACAAAAATGAACTAACAAAAGTCAAGATCTTACTACACACACTCCTAAGTTTCTTTACAGTTGATTCTCAAAATAAAGAACAAAATTTGGGCCAATAACTTGAAAAACACATTACTTCAATAGTGATTGCTTACTGTCAAAATCCCCAAGGAATGTATGAATATGTATAAGATAAGAAAATGTCTAAAAGATACTTACTTTAATGTAAACACAAGTGAACAATATGCACAGTAAGAGTGCAGTTGTGTAAAAAAGCAAAACACACACAAAGTCTCTCCCCTGACATTCTCACTTATGTGTCAAAAGAAAATTTATGGAAGGCTACTCTGCTCACCTCTGAGAAGTAGGATTCCGAGTTTTGAAATGTTCATCTTTTACTTCTGTGTACTTTTATGATTATAAGGTCATAATGAAGGTTTACCACCTTCATTATTAAGAGTCAATTTAAATACCAGCATTTTTAACAAAAGAATATTCACTCACAGGACTACGTCCATTATGATCATCACATAGTAATAACATTTATATACACATCCATGAGGCACGGTCTTTGAGGGTGAAATTTCTCAGCCATACAATACCTCAGCTCCGCCCATCCATTTAGGTTCATCAGGAAACTCAGCACACAAAATATCTTCTGACTGATCGGTCCCCAAGACATGGTAGCAGAGCTTTTGGTGGAGATTGGTGGATGTTTCTGTGCCTGAAGGAGTTAAAAATGTATACTGAATTGCAGTTGGCAATTTTAAGAAAATCTATTCCATCTACATTGTATAATGCTAGAAACATTTAAAAGTTAAGTACCTGGTTACAGGATGCAGGGTTCATTAATATGTAAACATCAACTGCTTCCCTATATACTTGCAATGAACAGTGGAACTTGAAATTAAAAACACGGTATGTTAACACTGCTAAAACTGAAATACTTAGATATAAATCTAACAAAATATGTACAAGATAGATATGGGCAAAACTACAAAACTGATGAAACAAATAAAATAAGAACTAAATAAATGAAGCTAGTCCATGCTTATGGATAGGAAGACTCAATACTGTCAAGATATCAGTTCTTCCTACCTTGATCTATAGAGTCAATGCAATCCCAATCAAAATCTTAGAAACTTGTTTTGTGGATATTGACAAACTAATTATAAAGTTTATATGGAGAGGCAAAATACACAGAGTAGGCAACACAATATGGAAGGAGAGCAAAGTTGGAGGACTGACACAACCCAACTTTAAGACTTACTATATAGCTATGGTAATCAAGACGATGTGGTATTGGCGAAAGAATCAATGGAACAGAATAGGGAGCCCAGAAATAAACCTGCAACTGATCTTTGACAGAGGAGCAAAGGCAATTCAATAGAGCAAAGACGGTCTTTTCAACAAATGGTGTTGAGACAAATGGACATCCACAGGCAAAAAAATGAATCTGGGCAAAAAGTCATGACCTTTTCAAAAATTAACTCAAAACAGGTTACAGACCTACATGTAAAATAAAAAACTATAAAATTCCTAGAAGATAACTGAGGAGAAAATCTAGATGACCTTGGATTTGGCGATGATTTTTTAAAAATACAACAAAAAAGGCACAATCCATGAAAGAAATGATTGATAAGCTGGACTTTATTAAAATTACAAACTTTTGCTAGGCAAAAGACACAGTCAGGAGAATGAAAAGGCAAGCCACAGACTGGGAGAAAATATTTGCAAAAGACACAGCTGATAAAGGACTGTTATCAAAAATACACAAAGAGCTCTTAAAACTTAACAATAAGAAAACAAACAACTGAGCCAAAAATCTTAATAGACATCCCACCAAAGAAGATATCTGGATGGTAGACAAGCATATGAAAAGATGCTCTAGATCACACATCATAAAGGAAATGCAAATTAAAACAATGTGATACCACTACACACCTATTAAAATAGCCCAAATCTAGAACACTGATAGCACCAAATGCTGGCCAGGATATGGAGCAGCAGGAACCCTCATTCATTGCTGGTGGAAACACAAAATGGTACAGCCACTGATGGTACAGCCACTTCAGAAGGCAGTTTTGGAGGTTTCTTAACAAAACTAAACATAGCCTTAACATCTGATCCAGCAATTGTGCTCCTTGGTATTGACCCAAAGGAGTTGAAAACATACGCACACAAAAACCTGCACAAATGTTTTTTTTAGAGCAACTTTATTTGTAATTGCCAAAACCTGGAATCAACCAAGATGTCCTTCAGCAGGAGAATGGATAAACTGAGGTACATCCAGACAATGGAATATTATTCTGCACTAAAAAGAAATGAACCATCACAAACCATGAAAGGACATGTAGGAACTTAAATGTATTATTACTAAGTGAAAGAAGCCAATATGAAAAGGCTACATACTGTAAATTCCAACAAGAGGACATTCTAGAAAAGGCAAAAAACTATGGAGACAGTAAAGAGATCATTGACTGCCAGGGGTCGGGGGGAGGAAGGAATGAACAGGCAGAGCACAGAGGATTTNAGGACATTCTAGAAAAGGCAAAAAACTATGGAGACAGTAAAGAGATCATTGACTGCCAGGGGTCGGGGGGAGGAAGGAATGAACAGGCAGAGCACAGAGGATTTTTAGGGCAGTGAAACTGTTGACACTACAATGATGGATACTTGTCACCATACATTTATCCAAACCCACAGAATGTGCAACACCAAGATAAAATCCTAATGTAAACTACGGACGTTGGGTAATAATGATGTGTCAATGTAGATTTATCAATTATATTAAATGTACCATGCTGGTGGGGGATGTTGATAATGAGCCATGCATGTGTGGGGGCCGAGGGCATACACCAAAGCTCTGTACTTTCCTCTCAATTTTGCTGTGAACTTAAAACTGCTCTAAAATATAAAATTAATTTTTAAAAAGTTAAATATTACTTGGATATTACCCTGAAAGTAATTCATTCATATTTGCTGATCTTGAAGACTGCTTTGAGACTGATCTTTTCTTTTTTTCATTATGACAATGTACCAAGCTTTCAGGGCAATGAAAGAAAAGAAGATAATACCATAGTGTTAAAAAAAAAAGCTTTATGGTACTTAAGTAATTTTCACTGAGTTTACACTGGTAAGAAGCACATGGTATGAACTGCTTAGCTTCATTTGTAAGGCCTCCATCACAATCTGAGAGGTTGCTGAGATCCTCTCAACCAGAGGGCAGCAAGATTACTGTTGGGAAAATACACTGGCTTTCTTAAAGCAATCATAATTACTAATCATTATTTTTGCCAATGAAAGCTAAGGGTAAATAATAACTTTCTTGGTTTTTACAAGTTAACTTAGTAACGCTGTTATCTAACAAGAACTGGTCAGTTATACTTATTTTGTCTCCCAGAAGTTAGAAATGACCAACATTTTCTAACTCTGGGTCACTCTTAACATAGGCAGTGAATTCAGTGTACAGGGCACAGCTGTCCTTTAGCAAACAGTCTTGAATAAAACCCTACTCTTACCTCCTCCTGTAGTTCACTGATGAATTAACAGAAACGTCTTGCTGTAGCCTAATCAAAAGGCAGCAAAAGCTAAATATAGCCAAAAGAGATGAAAAGTATTATAGCCTTATTCTCAATTCAACCAGGGTGGGGAGGCAAAAGAAGAAAGCAAGCATATTTCAAGATGGCAAAGATACAGAAAGTCATGAAAAGGGGACAGTGAGTACGGCAGAAAGCACAGGAGTACCTGTGCTTCTTGCTAGCACCTATCCCTGCAGCAAGTTACTGAGCCTCTGCACCCAAGCTACTAATCGATAACACAGGGATCATAAAACTCACCTGTAAAGAACAACCAAGATAAGGAGAAAATACTACACACCATGTGGAAATGTGGGACGGCATAAGGAAGAATATGAAGTTGACACCCTCTACCAGTAAGGTGCAAGGTACATGGCCCTTCCTGTCTGGGAAGATTAGGAGTGAAGTAGGAAAATAAAGATAAGAAAGACAGCACCACTTGAACACAATGGGATCTTGGTGCAATTGAAGAGAACAACAAAGGTGTGCCCAGGAAGTCATAAGGAGAAAAGTGTCAAGATAAATGGAACCAACTGGTGACCTGTGAGTTCTGCAGTAGGAAAGTTTTATAATCACTCATTATCATCAAATAGGTTGGTTTTGTTAAAAAAAAAAAAAAAAAGTCTATCTTCTCCATGATCCCCTTGGGAGATATAACACATCTATGAGGGACTGACTATAATAGTGACTACAATAGTGGGAGAAATTTTTCATAATTTCTCCCTTCTCCACCCCACTGGAAAGGGGCTGGCCTTGAAACTTGCTTTGGCCAACAGAATGCAGCAAAGTTGATGTCCCAGGAGCAAGAAGGCTGTGTCTTTCAGCTCTCTCTCTTGTAACCCTGTTGAGTTGCCAAGTGCACAAGCCTGGCAAGCCTGCTAGAGGCTGAGAGACCACAAGGATCAGACTTCAGACAGCCTAGTTGTCCCAGTTGATGTCCTAGACAAGAGCCAAGCCCAAATCAGCCAATCAACCTGCAGCTGACCACACATATATGTTAAAACTCAGCTAAGCCCAGAAGAACTGCCTGGTCAACCCACAGACTCACAAATATAAATGGTTATTATTCTAAGCCACTAAATTTTGGTGTGAATAATAATGGTTATTATTAGAATAATAATGGTTATTATTCTAAACCACTAAATTTTAACAGCAAAGCTAGCTGATACAAATACTCTTTGAGGAAACATGGTTCTAGACCAGAAACTTCTATATAGGGTTTAGCTTCTCTTTTCAGTCATGTGAAGTCACACCTCATTTTGTTTAAAAAGTGTGAAGTCTGCACTTACCATCACTTTTTCCATCCTGCTGAGGGTATGAGTTGTAGAACATTCCCTTCCCATCATGGGTCCAGGCCATACAGCTGAACTTGACTCTTTCAAGCACATCTGGAAGCTCTTTGGCACCATCGACTTTCATGAACTTGATCGTCACCCAGTCTGAGCCACTGGCACTCAGACCGTAGGCAAAGTATTCCCCATCTTCACTGAACGCATAACCTATGGGACACAGGAGCACTTGTCAAATGATGAACACGAAATATAACTCCTAGCCTTGCCCACCGCCCTCTATGCTGTCTGACAAAGCTGTCATAGCATGTAGGTGGAATGTGCTAACAGAAGCAACAGGAAACTGGCAGCGGGGAATCCTGGGGGCTCAGCCCACATCTTTCAGGAATTAACCTTATGATCCTGGACAAGCTTCCTAATCTCTCTAAGTCTTAGTTTCTTTATCTGTAAAATGAAATATTGGATTATATGCCTGCTAGATGCTTCCATCTTGATTTTTTTTTTTTCTTTTTCAGACAGAGTCTTGCTCTGTGGCCCTGGCTAGAGTGCAGTGGAGTCATCATAGCTGACTGAAACCTCAAACTACTGGGCTCAAGTGATCCTCATGCCTCAGTCTCCTGAGTAGTTGGGACTACAGGTGCACACCACCATGCCTGGCTAATTTTTCTATTTTGTTGAGATGAGGTCTCACACTTGCTCAGGCTGATCTCAAACTCCTGACCTCAAGTGATCCTCCTGCTTTGGCCTCCCAGAGTGCTAGCATTTTGAAATTTTTATAATTCAACAGGCAGTTAAGTTGAAAGCAGAGCTCATCTGGGACTTTCAGCATATTTTATTTATACTCTAAAGGGAATAAAAGGAAAAAAGAAACTACTTTTAGAGTAATGACTGGATTATGACACATACCATATAATAGAACTCAATTGTAGCCATTAGGTAATTTTTGGGATGGATCCCAAACTATCTGAAATTCCTCTTTGTAACCTCATCTTTGGAGCATTACTGGCATTCAAGGATTGAAGTCCACACATCTCACCATCACAGGCCCAGGTAAACAAAGCCTGAGGGTTTGCAATGAAGGCTCACAGCATGCATATTCCAAAAGCAATCATAAGAAAGAAAAGCAACGCTGCCTACAGACTGTTATGCCATGTCCAATTACTTAGAGCCCTGACAGAATGTTCTTATCACTTGGAATATTTCTTGACAAACACTTATATGTTTTATATTTGCTTTTACAATTATGAAGTATGTATAGCATTCGAGCTTCAATACCACACCTCCTATCAAAGACTCTGACACCAGAGAGCTCCTCTTAAACATTAATAGGGGCTGGGAATTGTAAGAAGCTCAACTATTATGAGAGGTTTCCTAGTATTTTACATGGAATTTCAATTAATGGGAAATTAGTTTAAAACTTCACAAAACCTATTCATTAATCACTTGAAAACCTATAAAGTATCCAGGCTCTTATGTACAAAAATGCAGAAAAGAGTCTAAAAGGTGATGGGAAGAAAAAAGAAAGTCACCTTTTATTCTACATAGCACTGTAGTTTTGGAATTATTCATACATAATTAGAAAAATTTCAGGAAAAATTTAAATAAAATATATGACTTGAAATATATCTTTAAAAAATCATACACCATCAAAATAAATCTGAATGTTTATTAATATTCTAACTTCCCTATAATACTCTTCTCAAACAACTCAATGACTGAGACAGGTCTCATGCCTAATTTACTTCCTCATCCATCAGGGCCTTGTATATGGCAAACATTCCATAAAAAAGTCACTACTGGAAGAACGCATTGTTGGGGTGAGAGGTAAGACTCTGTTATAATGAAATCCTTCTGGATGAGTTGCAACATAGATCTTTGTGAAAATTAAATTCCTACACAGGATACGTTACTTCAACAGAACCAGTGTATTAAATTCATTTAAAACTATAGGCTCAGATTCATGGAAGAACACTCTTATTAAGCTGGCTGGCATCAATACTTTAATACATTTGATACTGATTTGATAAAAGATCATCATTTATATACACAGCCTGTCTGGAGAGAGGGGAAGGTGGACCACTGAATGGCAGAATCATGGTTAGAAATGCTTGTAATAAAAGCGTCTTTGCACAGATTTGATGGAACAGGGCTCTATAAATTCCATCTTATCGATTACAAAGGAATTCAGTGTTCCAATTTCTCAACTCTAGAGGGCCAAATCTACTCCTCCTGTGCTTGCTCTACAAAGTAGATGATACCACAGGGGAATGCCAAGCCGACTTCATTTAGGATGCCATCAAGAGATAATTTCAGAGTGTACAATTATTAAACCATAGAACTAGAGAATAACCTACTTCCTTACTAGAACTCTGCTTATGGCACAAAGCTGGGGTAATCTTCTTTATGGCCCTTGGAGGAGGCTATTTTGGGGAGCAAAGTTATGTAGCAGGTTTGCAGCAACTGCAGGCAAAACGTTTTCCTTATTCATCTTCAGGGGACAGGGTACCAAGTTGTCCAATTTCTACAAGATTATTTTTTTTACTTTTAATGTTAGCATATTGACAATTAACTAGTTTTTTTTTTTCTTTTTCTGAGACAATCTCTCACTCTGTCACCCCAGCTGGAGTACAGTGGCATCATCACAGCTGACTGCAACCTCAAACTCCTGGGCTCAAGTGGTTCTTCTGCCTCAGCCTCCTGAGTAGCTGGGACTACAGGCATGTGCCACCAGGTCTACTAATTTTTCTATTTTTTGTAGAGATGGGTCTCGTTGTTGCTCAGGATAGTCTCGAACTCCTGGCCTCAAGTAATCCTCCTGCCTCGGCCTCCCAGAGGGCTAGGATTATAAGCATGAGCCACCGTGCCCGGCCCAATTAACCAGATTTTAAAACTGTGACCACTTCCTCCTACAAGAGGGAAATAGGTCTAACAAATATTCTTACCTGTTTAATGTTTATATTTGGAACATTCTTTGTACAGCTTAAATTTCTCATAAAAGAGAATTTATTTTTTCCATTTGCAGATAGGTCTCAGGGATGTTACAGGAAATAATGATGATACTTCAAGATCCCAGAAGGCCTAGAAGCTAATTTGGGTCCAGTGTGAACTATTCTCTAGTTCTGTTTCATGCCATCAGAGTGGAAAAGAGGAACGTGACTATTCATGTGTTCTAAATTTACATGTGTGCAATAATTAGCTTTGCTGATATTGCATGTGCAATCTGTTCTACAATATGGTCCATTCCCTGCCTGGTATTTCAGAGGTGGGGCAACTGCACTAACTTCAGAGCTGCAAGTGAGGGCCTTGGGACTCTCACAGGCCTGGCTGCATAGCACTCACCTCGGAGTGCCACTGTGCCATCATCGGAGAGTATGTTGGGGTCCAGGAACACTCTGGCTTCGCCCTCTAAGGAATCCTGTACATATAATACTCGTTGGTTCTGCAAACCCGTATTGTAAAAATAAAAATACCTGGGGGACAGAGGTGGTCTTGATTTAGCTGTGGAGTTTTCTATTTGTGGAGTAAAACCAAACGCATATAAACAAGAACCAAAACAAAATAAAAAACATACAAAGGTACAACTGCAATCAGGCCATAACGGCGACATGGGGACTAGGGTGAAAGGTCCTACCATCTCCCTGCTTCTACAAGCTTGTTACCCAAATTGCTTTCTATATTCAAGTTATTGATTGTAATGCTGCACATTAGCTAAGGAGAGACAAAGACTATTTTATTTGTTAAAATTAAAACTGATATTCAAAGAAAGCAGTCACTTTTTCTTTCAGATGAAGAAGAAAATAGATTTTCTAAAATAAAATTCTGGTTCTCTTCCCTAGCAAGGCTGCTAGGGTGGGAGGTCGGCACACTTTTTCTGTAAAGGGCAAGACAGCAAACACTTCAGGCTTTGTGGGCCATACAGTCTGTTGCTATACTGCTTGACTGTGTAGCTGTAGCACAAAAGCAAATGGGCACAGCTGTGCTCCAATGAGACTTTATTTTTAAGAACAGGTGGCAGGCAGGCTTTGGCATTCAGACTCTACTTTGCTGATCTCTGTGTAAGGGCAGAGGAGGGCCAAAGAAATTCTAAAGTAAATTTGTGATGGTGGCTCCAAAGAGATTTAAAAAAAGAACGAGAGAGTATGTTTAAGAGATGTTAAGGGGAGTAAAACAAGAGAGATGAATTCGCAGATGCCACCTCCTGCCCATTTCATCATTCCTGGATAGAAGAGATACATACAATGAAATGCTTTCAAGTAGTAGACATCAAAGATAATTAATTTTGGAGGCAAAGAAACCTCCATTGTTGTTTATGAATCATCCCATCTCACCAATTACCAGCCATAAGATAATAATAATTTCCCATAATCTAGATTTCTTCATATAAAATATCTCTACTAAACTTCTTAACCATTATTTTAAGAATCTGGACAACACCTAATAGACCAAAAAATATTATTCTCTTATTCAAGCACACAAATTAATTCCTTTTTAAAATGAATTTTATAAACTGATAAGTTAGTTAGAATTTGTATTCTATAATTTCAGAAAGCAGTCACTTGAAAGTAAAAAGAAAATTCAACGAAAGCAACGTCACATACCGTTTTCCTTTCTTGAAGTGGCAACTATACTTGGGATAGTCATACAGTTCAGTCATTCTCTCTTTGTATAAACCTCTGATAGGACACTGCTCAAGAAATGGCACAGTAATTTTGTTCTGGGCCTCCACAAAAGCCTGTGGAGAAATTAAAATGGACAAAGCAACTTCAATGTAAAATGTTCCCTGTGGAATGTTATCCACTAATATGGAACAGCAAAAGCACATTTTCCTCTCAGCTGGTGCCTCATCTCTCTCTCTCACTCCCAGCCTCACTTACCTTCTTACTCTTCTTCCTCTCTGCAGAGCTCCTGCAGAGTGGCTGGTTTATTAAAATAAATAATAACTAATGCTTATAGGGCAAGTATTAACTCACAATAATCCTACAGAAAAGGTTCTTTTAGTAGGCCCACTTTCCAGATGGGGAAACTGAGGCTCAGAGTGGTTAAGAAGCTGCCCAATATCATAGAGCAAGTGGCAGAGCTGGCTCCAGAATCTGTGCTCTTGAACACACTCTACTGCGGCTCAGGTCACGCACCGCCCATGACCTACACTGACACAGTGGCAAGGTTCCAGGCTTCTTAGTTGGGAGCTGGCGATCCCAAGAGATGTCAGAGTTCAAGAGATAAAGTTAGAGATACCCAGGTGCTACTTTCTCAGTTTTGATCAATTCTGGTTTTGACTTACTAAGACCTTTCAATCAGAGAGCTTTGCTAAAATTTGAAACCAAAGAACATTAAAAAAAAAATTTGAAATTAGTAGCATTGAATAAGAACATCAACAACACTGGTTTTATTATAAGAAGGGCAAGAGATGCTGTCTGCAAAGGCAGGGAAAAGGACTGTTTTTACAAAACATCAGCTGTACCAAAGCACACCTCATTTATAACTATGCAGTTAGAAAGTTTGCAATACTATAAAAACTTGGCCTCAACAATTCATATCTGGCTATTACTAAGAAGTGAAACAAGGATAATTATATCAGTTTTAAATTCAATACAAGGCTTTATCAGATGTCTATACGTAGGTGAATCATTAGGGGAAAACTTTAGGACATTAAGAACATAATATATTTTGAATGGCAGACAAAAATGCATGATTATCAGTGTCTACTTCTAACCACAAAATAGTCTTTGAAACCCTTTGCACTCGCTTGCTTTTTTCTCGATTCTTTTATTCTACTCGGGATTTAATTTTTTAAATACCCCAGATTTTACAAAGCACGCCAGTAGAATAAAAAACTGGAGTTTCTTTTCATACAAACTTATTTATTTGGATTTTTTTATATTTCAAATTATTGATACATGCTAAGAGTAATTTTAATCTCTATAATTTTTGCTAACCGTGTTGAGTCACACTCGACATCCGAGTGCAAAGGGTTAAATGCTTTGCATTGATTAAATGCTTTGAGCTCCCCTATACAAACCACCAAGCCCGCTCTGGAGAACCATCATTTTGTGCTGAGAGAAGCTGCTTCAAAACTCATTGATGTTTATGAGGGGCTTGAAAGCAAGAGAAAAAGGGTGTCAGGTATGAATATAGTAATTAACATTTTTGCAAGAGAACCAATTCAAGAAAAATAAAACTGCTATGGGTCACATTTCTTACCTCATTCAAACAGAAAATAAAATTTACTGAGTGCCACAGAAACACAATTCCAACCATCACTAGGGATTGGCAAACTTTGCCCTGGCCTGCTTTCCCAGGGCCCTTGAGCTAAGAATAGTTTTTATATTTTTAAAGAGTTGGTGGCCGGGGTAGGGGATGGGGAGGACCAACAGAGACCTATGTGGCTTACAATGTCTAAAATATTAACATTTACAGAAACGTTTGCTGGCCCCACTCATTAAGGAGTGTCAACGAGGAAATTGGCTTTTGTTTTTTAATTATAAAATTGATGCATTATCTGAGAAGCCACTGAGGGTGTCCAAGAGCATGACCTCATTTTATGGTGGGAGGAAGCACCTTGCCTGCTTTACAGATAAGGAAACAGGGCACCTGGCATGAAAGCTGCCAGGTCAGGGTCATGCGATGAGTTCACATTATCACTTAGGGACTAATGCTGGATGTGGAGATGAAGCAGATCCACCTGGGAGAAGAGGGAGGTACAATCTGGGCCGGGCAGGCACTTCAGGGAGCTGGGGCATCCACATGGATTTAACAAGAACTAGTGTGTGTTAGCACCGATCCTGGAGTTGTGGATGGATGGGTGATTAGACCAAGATAAAATCCCCATCACCAGGGAGCTCATATTCTACTGGGAACACAAAAAAACAAGCCAAAAGTGTCAGAGTGGTTGGTTCTAAGAATACACACAGGGTAATTAGTGGAGTGGTGCTGCTACCCAAAGTATCATCTACGGATCGGTGCTGGTTCCTGCACCATTTGCTCCCAGCCCATGACGAGGTAAGTACACAAACTAAGAGTGAGTGCTGACAACCTGCAATTTGACACTGCTGCGGCATCTTTGCTATATCTTACAAACATCAATCCACAAAGGTTTGGAAAATAACAAATCAGTCGCTGACCACAGAGCTTGGAAAACACTGGGAAAGAGGGCACTTAAGCAGAGTGGTCGGGAAAACCCTTCTAAGGGGGTCTTGAACTGAGGTCTGCAAGGGAGCAGCCCTGTGAGGGGGGGACAGAAGGTTCCAGGCAGAGGACGCAGCAGGTGCAGGGCCCTGGCAGGGGAAGGAGCTTGGCAGGCATGAAGAAGAGTAAGGAGGTGAGCATGGGACACCTGCTGGGCACATAGGACCTTTCAGTCTTGATCAAAGTGTAAACAAGCCATGGTTGGGTAAGAAGACAGTTAGCTAACCTGGTTTATCCTTTACAAAGACTACTCTGCTTTAGGTGAATAGACTCTAGGGGAGGAAAAGTGGAGACCGCAAGGCCAGTCAGGTGGCTGCGGCAGTGGCCTGGGGGAGAAGCAAGGGCAGGAGGAATGGTTGGTCACTGTCACTAAAAGGCGTAGGAATAACCACTGTAATGGTAGTGGAAACAGAGAAATGGGCACAGTGCACATTAGTTTGCAGTTTTGATGGCTGTTTTCCAGGAAGGCTTCACCAGAACATTCTAACTTAAGTAGGCAGAACCCTAAGTAGGGCTCCTTACATGAGGCCCCAGCAGGCTGAGGGGCTTGGCTGGCCCCTGCCCTTCCACTGGGGAATCTTCTGAGAAAGGCACTCTGAAGACCTCAATTCCTTAATCTTTCTTATTTATTTTGGTGTTAGGCTGCACTTAGGTTTATGGTACGTCCAAGGGTTATGAGTTGCTCAATAGATTGCTCAGTTAATTTTCCTTAAAAAGAAAGAATTGTATTTTCTAACTGTTTCTCTATTTTGCTTTGCTTATTTTACATGCCTCGTGGTAGAATCACAACAACTGCAACAGAATTCACCTCACTCTAATGGAGATGAAAAATTTTATGCCAGCCATAATAATACCATCAAATAATTCTCAGGTGAGTGTATCCAATTTTGTCTGTCACCTCCAACTCAGAGATGTGAGCCAATTACTTTAAATAGAACAATATTTAAGGACTGTGCTCATCCAAGTCAAATATCTAGATGCGAAACCAAACAATGTCTAAATTTTTAAAAGTTTTAAGTTCTTTATAACACATCTTCATAACTTGGGCAAATTCTTTTCATTAGGGTGGTAGAAATGCCAATAACATTTGATATTTTAACCAAGAAAATACCTTTTTGGTCATTTATGTATTTAAAGTTCTGGTTTCTTGGTGAAAAAATTGGGGGTAGAGAGAGAAAAATGTATGGATGAAGAAAATGATAAATTAGTAGAGCGAGGGGAATACAAATTCTTTGCTCCTCAAGGAGTTTCAGCATCCACAGTCACACTCCAGGACTTATTAAAATAACTGAAACATGAAAGCTCATTAATGATACGTACAGCTGAGCCTCTAAAGAGGATCAACAGTTTAGATTTTATATCTACTGATGAATCTAAACACATTTTCCCAGAAGAAAAACTAGCTGCTTAAAACTAAGAAATCCCTACCCATATCTCATTCGCCTTGACTATGAGAAAGCTTAAAAGCAAAGCAAGGTTTCAGTTATGCAAGATCATTAAGTTCTAGAGATCTGCTTTACAACATTGTGCCTAAATTTAACAATATTATAAAAAAAGTAAAGCTACCTGGCAAAGGGTAGCTCATTTTGGAAGCCTACTGTCTTCAGAAAGAATTTTTTCAAATTGTCCTCACATGTACTGTATTTTAATATACAAAATTCTCAAGTCCTACAAAATAAGCCAGACATAGAAAGACAGCTATCTCGTGATCTCACTTATATGTGTTATCTAAAAGAGGTGAACTCACAGAGACAAAAAGTACAATGGTTACCAGAGGATTGGAGAGATATTGGTCAAAGGACATAAAATTTCAGTTAGGAAGAATAAGTTCAAGAGATCTATTGAACAACATGGTGACTAGAGTTAATTGTACACTGGAAAACTGCTAACACGCATTGCAGGGGAGGGAGGCAAGATGGTGGATGAGAAAAACCACCAGCCAGAATCTCTTTGTAAGAAACAGATTTTAGATGAAAGTGAAAAAAACAAACAGGCAGACATAGATCAGATGACTGTCGGAAGGAAAGGTGCCTGAAACTACAGGAGACTTCATGGGAAGAAGTTGCACAGCAGAACTGGAAAGAGAAAGGTCTAAACCCTGAGAGGCTTGGAGACCAGCAACAATGGTAGGTGGAACGGTTAAGTTTCCCCTCCCTTGCTTCTCAGACTGCCAGTGGACTCCTGAGCTGCTGGAGAAATCTGCCAACACCAGCACAGAGACGGCCACCACCAGGGAGCAGTGAGCCTCTTGCAGACAGGGAACCAGGCTCCCAGCTCCCTTGGGGCACCTTCCGCCCCGCAGACCTGAGCCTATTGGCAGGTGCCATAGAGTTTCATTCTCCCCTTCCCCTGTCCTACCTGCAGCTGCCAAGAGAGACAATTTAGCCACAACTTGGAGGCATCTGTAGAGAACTGGACCTTTGCTACTGGGGCCCTGCAGCGGGCTGAAGGGCACTCAGACTGTGAGCTCCCTACCCACCGGTCCCCTCAGGTGCGGCTTGCCTGGTGACTCCAGCAGAGTGGGGTAAATCCCCAGGCAGCTTGGGCACCCCGGGGGTGACCTGAGACCAGCACTCTTCTCCCTGGCAGGGTCAGGGATTGATTTCCTGGCCAGAGAACAGGCCTGCGGGCCAGATACCATTGCCCAGGGGCACAGAAGGGATATTTGTGAACTAGTCTACTGAGGTGTATATGCCTTCAGGGGCAGATCAGAGTGGGTCCCAGAAGCACCCTTCTTGAGGGGCAACCCTCTCCCAGGGAGGGCCATGCTCCCAGCTCATGCTGCAATCCTGGGCAAGGAACCTCCTGATTTCCATCATAGTTAGGGGAGATCACTGGCGTGAGGTCCTGCCTGTTGGCAGAGGCCTAACTGGGGAATAAGGAAGGGTGGAAAGGAACGAGGCCTGCCCCAGATTGCAGGTGTCAGACAGACCCACCCCCACATGCAGATTTATTAGCTGAGTGGGGCCATTTTAGCCCCACTAGAAGCTTTGCCAAGAAGCAGAGAACAGATCTTTGACCCCTGCTGAGAGCATTTGTGGAGCTTGAGGGCAGGCTCAACCAACCCAGCCCTGCCCAGACTCACTCCCCCACCTGCCCCTGCTGAGGTGGAGAATAAGGACACATCTGGAAGCCCCAGGGCCCCACTACCACCTGAGGCACTAGAGTGCATCTCCAGAGAAATCAGAGCTGGTTATAGGACCCCAAAACAACACTGAAACCTGCTCCTCCCAGCAAGTGTCACCTACTGACAGGGAGGTCAATTTACACATCCTTTTTCTGCATTTACTGACTCATACAGGGTGTGGTTGAATTTACCCACAAACACCACCTACTGGCTCAGAGACTAAATTGGGAGCATCATTATCTAAAGGAAAATCTAAAGGTAAGAAGCAACAGCTACTCCACATGGGAAGGAATCAGCAAAAGAACTCTGGAAGTATAAAGAATCAAACTGAAAGCACACCCCCAAAGGGGAACACTAGCTCGCTAGCAATGGATATCAACCAAATTCAGAACACTAAAATGACAGAAGAATTTTGAACATGAATTGTAAGGAAACTCAATGATATGCAAGAGAAAAAGGATATCCAACACAAAGAAACCATAAAAAAAAATTCAGGACTTGGAGGAATAATTCATCAAGAAATTGAAATATTAAAGAAAAATCAAACAGAACTTCTGGAAATGAAGAATTTATTCAAGGAATTAAAAAACACAGTGGAAAGCCTCAAGAATAGATCAAACAGAAGAAAGACTCTCAGGGACTGAAGATAATACATTTCAGTTCAATAAGTCAGATGCAGAGACAGAGCAGAGAAATAAGAGAAAAGAGAAATGCCTACAAGCAATGTGGGATTATGTGAAGAGGCCTAACATGAGAATTATAGGCAACCTTGAGGGTGAAGAAGAAAACACACAAGGGCTGGATAAACTATTTGAGGATATAATGGAGGAAAACATCCCAGGGCTTACTGAAAACCTAGATATCCAGAAGCTAAGTACTCCTGGAAGATTGCAAACAGGAAGACATTGTGACACATAGTCATCAAACCAGCCAAAATAACCATGAAAGAGGTCCTTCTAAGAGCTGTAAGGTGAAAGAAGCACATAACCTACAAAGGAAAACCCATCAGACTAACTGTAGACTTTCTCATCTGCAGACTTTACAACTCATCTGAGACCTTACAAGTGAGAAGAGACTGGGATCCCATTCTCACTCTTCTCAAATAGAATAATGCCCAGCCTAGAATCTTATACCCTGAAAAACTAAGTTTCTTATATGAAGGAGAAATAAAGACCTTTTCAGACAAGCAAAGACTGAGGGAATTCATCAAGACAGGAGCTGCCCTCCAGGAAGTACTCAGAACAGTGTTACACACAGATCATCACAATAAGCACTTACCCATGTAAAATCATCCAAAAGCTAAAAGTCAAAGGCCATATACTGCAATGGCTCAAGAGAGAAAACAAATCAACCAAGTTCAACTCAACAAGATGAACAATAATCTGCCCTATTTATCGATTCTTTCAATAAATGTGAATGGCTTGGCCGGGTGCGGTGGCTCAAGCCTGTAATCCTAGCTCTCTGGGAGGCCGAGGTGGGCGGATCATTTGAGCTCAGGAGTTCGAGACCAGCCTGAGCAAGAGCGAGACCCCATCTCTACTATAAATAGAAAGAAATTAATTGGCCAACTAATATATATAGAAAAAATTAGCCGGGCATGGTGGCACATGCCTGTAGTCCCAGCTACTTGGGAGGCTGAGGCAGCAGGATTGCTTGAGCCCAGGAGTTTGAGGTTGCTGTGAGCTAGGCTGACGCATGGCACTCACTCTAGCCTGGGCAA